>VZSV01000003.1:15091854-15122841 GCA_013398735.1 Nothocercus julius
ACGGCCGTGTGTGGCACCCCTCCACCCCAACGGCCGCGCGCGAGGAACGTCGCCCAACGGCCGTGTGTGGGGCCCCCCTCAAGGGCCGCGCGCGAGGAACGTCGCCCAACGGCCGTGTGCGAGACACCCCCCGGCGGCGATGCCCGAGGAATGTTGCCCCGCGACCGTGTGTGAGGCCACGCAGCGGCTACGCACCCACTGCCTGAGGGGGCTTCAGGGCCGGCGCCCCTTAAGGGCTCCCGTCGGTGTCCAGATGCCCTCAGCTCTTCACACTGGCCCTCCCGTACGGTATCTGCCTGGAGGAGCTAGCGGCCATCCTTCCATTGTCCGTCTGGCTTCTGCCTCGTGCCTTTCTGATCTCGTGGCGCGTGCAGAGCCAGCTGTGGTCCCTCAAGGTGGCCGCTGAGGTGGTTGCTGACTTCCAGAGGCACCCAGGGTGGTGGAGAAGGGCAGGCGCCGTGAGGGCCAGCGGGGCTCCTGACTGCCCTGCGTGCTGCCCAGCAAGAGCTGGCGTTCCAGTGCCACGGATCACATCGTGGCCTCACGTTTGTAAATCGGGTCAAAGAAGTATTGACGGAGCGTTGCTGGGACAGAAACTAGTTTTTGTGTAGAAAAGTCTTGATTTGGATTGCAGTTTTTTAAAGAAAAATCTAAGAATTTAAAGAATCGTATCTATGAAGAAAACAGTTCTGGTCTTAACTGATTTTTTTTTTTTTTTTCTTGAAAAGACTGTGTCCCCAGATTGTCTGATCTGCAATAAAAAAAAGTCTGATTTGAAATAAGACATTACAAGTTTTACCCAAATTAGGTGTTTTTACAGTTACCAAGATAATCTTTTGAAAACTTATATGAAATGTTCAGGAGGAGAAAAAAAAAAACAAAAAAAGTTGAACAAAACTGTATGAAAATTCCAGTGGAAATGCAATTGGGACTTTGAACCATTTCTCTATGAATACACTAAAACTTCATCACTGTTGCAGGGGTTGATACACCAGTTACGCCACTTAACAGCAGGAAAGGACTTCATACCTGCATGCCTTTATTGCTGGGCATCTGCTGATTCAGGCAGACACTGCTGTCTCAGCTATGCTCTGTATATAGAAGATTATCTCTGGTCAGAAGAGCAGAAATGGACTGCAAATATAACTTCTCCATAAGGAAGGTCACATGGTCACATTTGTTTCCAAAGAGCACAGTTAAATGTTTTTAAAAAAAAATCTTAAAAGGTACATCCTCCTCTTTTGGACTATGTCACTCTGCAAGTCTGCAGAAAAACTTCCTCCTTACTGTGTCTCAAGAAGCCCTGGGAAAATGTGGAAGCCTCATCCCTTCAGATGAGTCCATAGGCTTAAGAGGAGGTAAGTCCAAACATGCAGTCCCACTCCCTGTCAATAAAATGCGTGTGATCGCACAGTAGGCAGGTCCGGGGAGCCTGTCTCCATTCTGTGATACTCACGTGGCACAGTGGAAGGAATGGGAGTGAACTGGAGGACTGAGGGAGGCTGAGGTTTTGCCAGGCCTGTTCAGACCGAAGCTGCAGCTTCAGGAAATGAATCACAACATCCTGTATTTGTGCTGTGCCTGTTTGTGCCGCTGCGGTGTGAATTCTTAAGCTGTTTGTTGGACGTTCATCCTTAGTGCAATGCTATTTACTCTTCCCCTGTTGTAAGTAAAAAGCAATTACTTATTATGAAGTACTGAGTATGCTCACAACACAGTCACACTGTTAAGTCCCCTCCCAGCATTCGGTTGGATTGGTGTGGATGGAGATGACAGTGTGGTCCTTTTTGGCCATCTCCAAGGCCATTGCCATGCATTTCCATTCAAGCAGTGGCAGAGGTTCTGGGTTGCTTGTTATACCTTCTCTGGGCCTGAGGTGACTCTCTCTTCAGTTATGCTGACTTGTTCGGCTGTTTGTGTTACCTGCCTCTGTTCACATTTTTAGATATATTTAGAAAATCTGGATAATATATTGCACACGTTTCTCTAGCATAACTGAGAGAGAAGTAAATCATACGTGGGAAGTAGAGGGCAAGGATGAGTACCTGAAAGCATGTGGGGGCAGTAGGGCTTGGTTGCTCTAGATATGCTGAGCTTTTTTTTGCTTTTAGTTTTGCTTTCTGTAGTTGTAGCTTCAGCAGAGCAAGGATGTTTTATATCAGTTAAGTAGATGTTTTTGTCACTATCATCTACATTAAGTACATGTTTTGTCACTATATTTGTCACTATAGCTTTAAACAAGCTATTCTGCACACATAAAACTGATGCAAGCAGTTCTGCATTTTTTTTTCATCGTCTACATGGGTTTTCTGATATTTAAGAAAGACAGCGAGCAGCCTTTCTTTGTGCAAGTGTACAGGCCATGAATAGGCCATGAATACGGCCTTTACTTTACTCAGTTTTCTATTTTGATGAAACTTATCGGAACTTAATATCTCAGAGGCAGCTACTTCTTTTCCAATTTTACTTGAAATTAGCCACTATTTGTGGAAATAATGGGAGAGCAACAGCTGAGAATAGTGGCGGAGAGAATACCTCAGCTGAGACATTTCAACATCATTTGTGCACAGAGGCTCTGACAGTGGGAGTAAATTTTGGATAAAAGGTGCATCTTATTTTTGGTATTCACTATAGCTAGCTAAAGAAGAAGCACGATTAAGTGGCAATAGAATTTTTCTATTTTGTTTTCTTTTTAAAATATATAAGTAGACATATATTGGAGCTGTTCAAGTGATAGCAAAGACCAACTTTAATGATGCTAGAAATGGTTACGCTTCCAGAGAGTACTACTGTTAGCCACTACTGTAGCTGAAGTATCTGTGAAGTATTTCTGCCTTTGCCTCTCATTTATAGGGCAGTGTGGGGAAGCAGTGAGGACATTTCCCAAAGATAGCTTAGTTGGACTATCAGCTTAGAGTCTGGGATGTGAAAAGCTGTTATGAGACCTCTTAATTCTTAAGTCTGTTTCTTGTTGTGCTTCTGAAAAGTACGTTTTGATTATTGTTCAAGGGCTTTTTTTTTTTTTCTTCTTGCATTGTAACCTGTTTAGAATAGGGAATGTACTCTTATCTATACCTGTAAAGTCTTGTATAATTTCATAGCTTATTCATATCTACTAAAAGATGGTAGGAGTACTGCTTTATTTCTGTGGAAACTTTAAAAACTGCCAAGAAAAATCACTATTGATTTAGAGAACTGATTTAGAGAACATTATTGATTTAGATACCCACAGATCCATGGGCCCTAACGGGACGCACCCAAGAGTGCTGTGTGAACTGGTGGATGTTATTGCTTAGCCACTCTCCATCGTCTTCGAAAGGTCCTGGAGAACGGGGTTGGTGCAGGAGGACTGGAAGAAAGCGAATGTCACGCCAGTCTTCAAAAATGGAAAGAAGGAGGACCCAGGCAACTACAGGCCAGTCAGCCTCACCTCTGTCCCTGGAAAAGTGATGGAGCAGCTCATCCTGGCTGATGTCTCCCAACATGTGGAGGACAAGAAGGTGCTCAGGAGTAGTCAGCATGGATTCACCAAGGGGAAATCATGTTTGACAAACCAGATGGCCTTCTATGATAGAATGACTGGCTGGATAGGTGAAGGGAGAGCGGTGGATGTCATCCATCTGGACTTCAGCAAGGCTTTTGACACTATCCCTCACAACATCTTCTTGGGCAAGCTCCGGAAATGTGGGTTAGATGAGTGGACGGTGAGGTGGATTAGCAACTGGCTGGATGGCAGAGCCCAGAGGGTTGTAATCAGCGGCGCAGAGTCTAGCTGGAGACCTGTAGTTAGCAGTGTCCCCCAGGGGTCTGTTCTTGGACCAGTCCTGTTCAATTTATTCATCAATGGCCTGGATGAAGGCACAGAGCGCTCCCTCAGCAAGTTTGCTGATGATACCAAACTGGGAGGAGTAGCTGACAGCCCAGAGAGCTGCACTGCCATCCAGAGGGACCTGGGCAGACTGGACAAGTGGGCGATGAGAAACCTTGTGAAATTCAACAAGGGCAAATGCAGCGTCCTGCACCTGGGGAGGAATAACCCCAGACACTAGTACAGGTTAGGGATTGACCTGCTGGAGAGCAGCACTGCAGAAAGGGACCTGGGTGTCATGGTGGACGACAAGTTGACCATGAGGCAGCAGTGCGCCCTCATGGCCAAGAAGGCCAATGGGATCCTTGTCTATATCAGGAGGGGTGTTGCCAGCAGGTCGAGGGAGGTGATCCTGCCCCTCTACTCAGCCCTGGTGAGGCCACACCTGGAGTCCTGTGTCCAGTTCTGGGCTCCCCAGTACAAGGGGGATGTGGAGCTGCTGGAGAGAGTCCAGTGCAGGGCTACAAGAATGATCAGAGGTTTGGAAAATCTGTCCTATGAGGACAGAGGTTGAGAGAGCTGGGCCTGTTCAGCCTGAAGAAGAGGAGGCTGAGAGGGGACCTGATCCGTGTCTATAAATACCTCAAGGGAGGCAGTGAGGAGGATGGGGCCAGCCTCTTTTCAGTGGCAGCCACCGATAGAACTAGAGGTAATGGCCACAAACTGAAGCGCCAGAAGTTCCACAAAAGCTTAAGGAAAAATATCATGACAGTGAGGGTGACAGAGCACTGGAACAGGTTGCTGAGAGAGGTTGTGGAATCTCCTTCTCTGGAGATCTTCAAAACCTGCTTGGATGCCACCCTGTGCCACGTGCTCTAGGTGACCCTGCGTGTGCAGGGGGGTTGGACTAGATGATCTCTAAAGGTCCCTTCCAACCATAAGGATTCTATGAACTGGCATCCCCATTTCCATCAGAGATGACTTGATTTCTCTAAGATAAAATTTGATAGAATATAAATATTCTAGGAAATAAAGAAAAAAAATGCTGAAGTAAAACATAAAACATAACCTGAATGGTATGAATATAGCTAGGATTGACTTCAACAGCAGGATTGTACAGATTCCTTCCACAGACTCACATTTTATGTTAAAAAAGAAAAAGATTCAAACTTTAAGGAATCTGAAATGTTCATCTTGCTAACCATAATGTCAGGATAATGCTAGGCAGCACTGCCTGTTATGGAAGGACGTAGTAAAGGTGTTGGCAAATTAGTGGATCTGGCTGTCAGTGCTTCCAGTTCTGTTGCGACTCTAGCAGTCTCTTCAAAGTGACTAGACTCCTCTCACAGGTTTTTCCAGATGCGCGGAGGGATTTACCATATGCATGTCTGCATTTTGCTCCCTTTCTTACTCAATAAATGAGTCACTATTTCCATTTCCACTCTTCATCCTTGTTATTATCCCTGAGTAATATTTTGTAGCCCCTGTGGTCTGGTCAACACAGGAGGAACTCACTGCCTGGTAACCTAGGATGTGAATCAACAACATATTGGGAATTGCACAGTGATGTCTCTTGAAGACATTTTTAGGGTAGTTTAAAGAAATTATTAAAGTTAGCAGGAAGTGTGATTTTCCCATTATTTGAAAATCAATATTTTATTTGCCATCTCCTCCAAACTAAATTAAATTGCTAAACAAATGTAAACTGAGTTGACTTAAACTCTGAGTAAATGCTTTCAGTGGTGGTAAAATATTCAGCTGTTCCACTAGTCAGTTATTAGGGCTTGTCTGCAAAGAACAACATCTTTCTATGCAATAGCTACCCTGCCGTAAAATGATATTGGATATCTCAGCTGAAGGCCTTGCTTAAAATGAGGTGCTGTGGCAGAGTATGGTAGGACCATAATTTCACAAGTTACTGTTTGCATTAACTCTCTGCAAGGAGTGTTTGTAAAATGCCTTTTCAGTTTGAAAATGGAAAGTTTGAAAAGTTGAAAAGGTTTCTTTGTTTGAAAATGGAATAAACTTTGGGCATGGAGTCACTTGCTGCGCAGTAGATTCCTTGCCTAGCTTACAGAGTCTTCTGTATGGCAATTGTATGTCCAGGTTTCACTGGACATGTCCTCTCTTTTCTCCTGGGAATTTTGCACAGATAGATTTTAAGGACATTTTGGAATCAGAGGTATTCAGGCATCTGTTAGATCTAAAAGTCTGGAAACCTCTGAAGTCTGGAAATCCTGTGTGGTCACAGCATGCATGAGCTATGGGTTTAGGCCTAGTTGACTTCAAGTGTGTTTGTTAGCTGGGAAGAATCTCAAAATGGAAGATTTACATAGGAGCTGTGTGTGAGTTGCACACTGAGAATGCTGGCGCTGGTGTTGACTGTATCGCCTTCTCTGTACGTATTTAAAACCTGTATGAGTGCAATAGTGCAGTCCTGTGGAGTGTGCTCTAGGTGACCCTGCTTGCCCAGGTGGGGTTAGACTAGATGATCTGCAAAGGTTGCAGGCAACCTCAATCATTCTGTGATTCTGTGACTGTTCTCTCAGCAGTCTCCAGCCTCTGTACTACAGTCTCCAGCCTCATGCCTCTTTCTGTAACTCCTGACTTCCTGTGTATACATTCCCTCACTCATGGAGCTCTGAGATATTAAAAGGCTTCTAGTGCAAGGCTTTCAATCATACTAGAGTGTATTTGTACATGTAGGGAGAGGGTGCAATTCAGATAGGGAGAGGAGACTCAGAGAAGACCACAAGTTTGTCCCTGCAGGATGGCTTTAATAACAGTTCAAGGCAGTAATTTCCTTAAAAATAGTATGATGTTTTGCATTCAGGCATCCTGCATCTTTGCTCTTTCATGGGGGAGTTGAAATCCAGGGTCTCAGCATAGCTCTGGCTGACAACGTGACAAGCAGCTTAGTGCATAGGCCAGCTGCTGAGTTTCTCCTTAAACACGCTGTCTTCTGGGCTGTGAGTGTGGAAATGGACAAAACCTGGGTGCACAACAGCAGTTAGTTGAAAGGGTGACATCTGGCTTCCAAGATCTCAAAATAGCAGAGATATAGGCACCATATAAGCAGAGTGCTGAATCAAGCAGAGAAGCGCTACAGAAAGGTACCTAGTCAACTGCTAATGCATTATAAATCAAAGACGCAACGACACAAACACAACTGCTGCTGAATTGCTTTGAAGTATTGTATCTAAATTACTTTTGCTTAGAGCATGTCATTCACTTATCTAATACATCATTGTAAGAAATTATGTACTGTGGAAACAGATTCTTCTACAACCCCTGGTATGTACTGCACTAAAATGCCTGTGCATGACTACAGTAAAATGCCTGTGCATGCAAGCTCTTATGATATTTTCTGGGGAAGCACTTTGTCAACGTTGAGTATGTATGTGACAGAGTAACTGAAATGGCCCTGAAACACCTTTAACAGGTTCCACATGGCATCAAAAGCATAGAGCTCTTGAAAGCTATATATGTTGTAAGACTGCTTTAATAATCAAGGAGGATAAGGTCTGTAGAGGAAGGGTTTTTTTTAATTTAATTTTTTGAATTAGGACTAGCAGTGTAGCTGGAAAAGATGGGAAAAGCTTTTCACCACTGAAGCCTTGTCTTCAGCAGCAGGTGGTGCTGTGCTCTCGTTAAATCTGCTTTGGACACTCTTTCTGAGCCCTTTACCCCAAAAGTGGCACTACAGTGTGATGAAAATAGCTTTTGGCCTCATCTATCTTTTGCTTTCTGACTAGAAATGGCTCCTGGAATCTATGAGAATGGTTTATTTGTGGAATTCCTCTGTGCTTTCTGAGTATATGGCAAAATAAATGCATGTATATGGTAAAATAAATATTACTGCATTTTGTCAGTGTGCAGATATCTATGCAAATCAGATGCCTAGTTTGTGATTCTTGTATTATGAGAAGTAACATTCAGACTTACTGATTACAGATGGTAGGATACTAATTAATTGTGTAATTGTTGCATCTTCTGAAATGGATCAAAATTAAACATATTAGAGTAAGCCCATACTCTGCAAGTGTAAGGACACTAAAAGATTTTTTTCTCATAGGAAAAAATAAAAAAAAAAGATAAAACAGTTACAATTACGGAGGAAGTAAAATTATTTCTTAGGCTTTGGATGGATCTTGCTTTGTTCTTGTCTTCCTCTTTTGTACTGTTGAAAATATTGAACCTTCGCTTGAATTCAGTTGCCAGGACCTTTCTCCTAAATTACTGTATATTATGTCCCCAGTGAACACACACCTATACGCTCATTTCTAGTAGATTCCCAGTTACTTAGGGAGGGTTATCTACAGGGATGTGCTGTAGATATGATCTGTTGTGATGAAGCACCCAGTTAGTGGACAGTACTAAATTTGGGGGAGTGACAGACAAGCATAAAGGTAGAGCTTTGGTGTGGAGGGATTTTGAGAAATTTTAGGGACTGTACTAACAGAAATCTCATGAGCTTCAATAAAATGTGTGCCTGGGATGGAATAACTCTGTGAATCAGTACAGGCTGATAACTTCTTCCACGCAGTATTGGAACAAGTTATCTAGAGAGGCCATAGTATCTCTATCCATGCAGGTTTCAAGGCTTGGCTAGATGAAACTGTGGCTGGCATGATCAGGTGTTGCCATTAGTATGGTCTGAGCAGGGGGGAGGGCTGAACACCTTCAGAAGTGCCTTCCTGCCAGTGCTCTATTACAAATGCTGCTGTGATTGAGCACCAGTTACAGTAGATCTATGTTATACACCACGCTTAAGTATACACACTGATGAGAGAGGTAAATATACACTATGCCAAGTCATTAGGCACAGTACTATAATGATGTTAGCTGTCCTCCTCTGGTACCATTCACTAGGTCCAGCACCCATGTGTTGCCTTGTCATGTTGTGCTCTTCCTTCTGCCCTGCACCCCAGCCTGCTACCACAGCTGGAGGGAGAGACCCTGCAGCTCTGTTTTGCCTGTGCCTCAGTGTGCTGGAGCATATAGGGTGTGAGAAGGAGCAGAACTCCAGGTATGTTTATGTAGTCCTGCAAGGGAAGTAGGTATTGCAGGGAGGAGAGATGAAAAGTGTGCCTTGTGTCACTCTGCTTCAGGGTTTTCAGTGAGGTGAAGTCTCATGAGTCAAGTCCTGGCTCCAGAGCAGTGAGATCATCTAGCAAGAAAGGAATTGGGAAAAAGTAAAAGGCAGAGATGCTCCCAAGATGTGCTGTTTGTGACGCTTGTGTTGCATGCGATAAATATTTGATACCTGTAATGTCCAAAGGCTCAGATGGTTGTTGCCCACAGCTAATGTGTTCTAGTGCTTTGCTGAACTAGATCTGGGTGTATGATTTAGTGCTGTCAAATTGTTACTGATGCTTTGTTACTTTAAAACAGGATTGTAATCCAGAGAATCAGAAATGTCTGCTTTCTGTAAAATACGGCATAGTCTGTTATGAAAAAAAAAATCTAAACCCTTGTTTAGCAATGTCAAAATGTCAAATACAGACTCCTTAATGCAGAGTGGAGTGGATGGGAGATATGGAGAAAGGAGGTATGAATTAGGCTCCTTTGGGCTCATTTTTATCAGAAATTGATTACAGAAGACGCTTTATGGAGCAGTAAAGAAACCAGTGGATACAAACTCTTTCACTGGTCCTTATAAAATGAAATAAGAACATGTGTTAGGATTACAGCATATATGCGAACAGGACCCAAAGTACATTCAAAGCAGACACATATTCTAGTCCAGAAAAAAGATAATGGATATTCATTTTCCCTGGGTTTTCATGAGAACTGCAACAGGAATACCCATGGTTTGGACAACAATATGGGTAACAGTATATTGAAAAATCCCCAGAGGGGCAAACTTTGAGGAAACTATTTTGTCCAAGAGAATGAAAAGTGTTATTAAAAACAGTAGAGTTTTGCAGTGAGAGCTTGCAGATGCTTTCAATAAAAACTGATAGTAGGACACAGATACTGTAAAAAGTGTGAGGATGAGGCCAGTTTTACCTGCTATATAATTTGCAGCTGTTCTGAGTTAGCTTGGAGTTGTTCTGGCTTTGTGACTTCGTCAGTATGTTTTTGGCTTGCACATCATAACTGGAGAGCAATGTCTCCTTTGCAAAGTATTTGGAGACTTCCTAACATAAGCACTACTATTAGTATTTATAGCCCTTATGCTTTTTTCTAAAAAAAAAACATTTTGAACATAAAAGTGCAAGACTTGCAATATTTGTATCAAGATACTTGTTCTGAATTCTTACTATTATATACTCATAATGCTGTAGTCACAGCCAAATTTAATTCCTTTCTGGTTGATACTATACAGACGTATTCTAAATGACAGATTTTTATCCCTAGAGGTGACAATATTCAGCAGCACAGAGAGGTTGAGTGGTTTTTACTTTTAGCAGGAGCTACAAGAGCCACAAAATTCAATCATATGAATGTAACCAGTTCTTTTTTTTTGTAAGATCCAAAAAAGGACAATTTGCTTAAGTTTACCACACATAAAGGTGTAGTTATCTCTTTTCTTGGTGTTGCTTGTACCCAAGACAGTCCTACCTGCCCTGTCCCCATTGAGCAAGCAATCCATTGTATAAACATAATCAGACATGCTCTCTGCCCAGATTGCTTTCCCTTTACTGTTAAAGAACAAAGAGTTGGAAAGAAATAGAGGAGAAAATCATGCAAGAGTGATCAGGCCTGTGCTATATAACTCACATTGTGTAGTTTTAGATGTCATGGTCTTGTAGTTGAGTGTGCATTAAACCTAGGGCCAGATGAAATGCTGGTCAATAGGCAGTGTCTGAGGTTTTCCTTAGAAAAGAGGGCTAGAGGCTGCCGTGGTAGGAGCCTTAACTTGAGGAGCAGAATCACAGAATGGTTGAGGTTGGAAGGGACCTCTAGAGATCATCTAGTCCAACCCCGCTGCTCAAGCAGGGACACCGAGAGCATGTGGCACAGGGTAGCATCCAGGCGGGTTTTGACTCCACAACCTCTCTGGGCAGCCTGTCCCAGGGCTCTGTCACCCTCACAGGAAAGAAGTTCTTCCTCACATGGAGATGGAACTTTCTGTTCTTCAAGTTGTATCCATTACCCCTTGTCCTGTCACTGGCCACCACCAAGAAGACTTTGGCCCCATCCTCCCAACATTCTCCCCTAAGGTACTTATACATATTGATTAGATCCCTTCTCAGTCTTCTCTTCTCTACGCTAACAGGCCCAGCTCGCTTAGTCTTTTCTCATAAGATAGATACTCTAGTCCTTTAATTATCTTTTTTGCTCTACGCTGGACCCTCTCTAGAAGCTCCACATCCCTCTTGTACTGGGGAGGCCAGAACTGCATCCAATATTCCAGGTGCAGCCTCATCAGAGTTGAGTAGAGGGGCAGGAATATCTCCCTTGACCTGCTGGCAACACCCCTCCTGATGTAGACAAGGATCCCATTGGCCTTCTTGGCCATGAGGGCGCACTGCTGCCTCATGGTTAACTTGTCAACCAGGACTCCCAAATCCCTCTCTGCTGAGCTATTTTCCAGCAGGTCAGTCCCTAATTTGTAGTGGTTCCTGGGGTTATTCCTCCCCAGGTGCAGAATCCTGCACTTGTCCTTGTTCAGCCTCATGAGGTTCTTCTCTGCCCAACTCTCCAACCTGTCCAGGTCCCTCTGAATGGCAGCACAGCCCTCTGGAGTGTCAGCCACTCCTCCCAGTTTGGTATCATCTGCAAACTTGCTCAGGCTGTATTTTGTCCCCTCGTCCAAGTCACTGATAAACAAGTTGAACAGTTGTGGGCCCTGTAGTGATCCCTCAGGGACACCACTGGCCACAGGCCTCCAACTAGACTCAGCCTCATTTATCACAACCTTCTGAGCTCTACCATCCAGCCAGTTCTCAATCCACCTCACTGTCCACACATCCAGTCCTCACTTCTGGAGCTTTCCTATGAGGATGTTATGGGAGACTGTGTCGAAAGCCTTGCTGAAGTCAAGGTAGACAACATCTATGGCTTTCCCATCGTCCATCCAGTCAGTAATCCCATCGTAGAAGGCTATCAGGTTTGTCAAACACGACTTCCCCTTGGTGAATCCATGCTGACTACTCTTGATCACCTTCTTGACAATGCCTAGAGATGTTCTCTAAGATAAGCTGCTCCATCACCTTTCCAGGGGAATGCTGGTGGTCCCAGCAGGGTATGCTGGTGGTTCCAAGCTTATCTCTGGAGAATTACATGGCTTAACCATCTTCTCTGTCATGGGCAGGATGCTAAATATTTTCACCTTTTTGAGTCCAATTATGGAATCATGAGTCCACGTCATCTTCAGAGGTTATTGTTCATTCTTAGAAACTGAAGTTATAAGATCAAGTAATGATGCCATTTTGTAGTTAAGATTTTTTTGTAGGACAAAATCAGAAATGTCAGATTGATATTCTAAATATCAGTGTGTTTTCATTTGTTAGTCTTCAAATTTGTGTATAGCATTTACTTCACTTAACCAAATCCTTTTTTCATCAAATATACTTTAGTCATTAGGAAAACTAATGATTGTTGTCTGACATGGTTACTGTCTACTTTCTAATGATGTTCTTAAAATTGATTTATCATTTCTACATTGCTGTACCAGACCTAAACCTAGCCCTGTCACTTGATATCTTGGCAAAGCACTATTTCTATGGTATCATGCCTGCAGCTTTTCTGTTGTGCACTCACCTACTACATGCCTTTTCATCTCCTCCTCTACTTAATATTGTGCATTTTTTTTTCATAACGTTCCTAGATTTTACTACTGCATTAGAAACCTCACTGTTGTGCTGCGTGTGACCCAAACAAGTTCTTGAGACATATGTGGCTCCTTGGGAACTGTTGACTTTATTTCAAATAGTGTTTGAAAAAAACATTTGTATTCTATTCCTTGCTGAGAAAAGATTGAGGGAAAAACAAAAAACAAATACAATCCAATTTGAAATTGGGGGAATTAAAGGGGATTAGTTTTCAATATCTGAAACTTTAGGCATCTGCTCAGTAAGTTTGTGGAACTGATTATGGTTACTAGTACCTATTGTACTAATGGTTTCCATTTCATTTTCATTAAGTTCTTAGTCTTTTCTTTTTTTTTTTTTTTGCTAATATTACCTGCAATTCTATGTCATTTAGTGCTGAAAGAGTAAGTGCATGTTTAAGACACAGTTGCATGAAATTTTAGTCTGAAATTGAATTTTTAAGTGCATCTCTTTCAACATGATAGCCCTGAAGATTCAGTCACGTGACCTACCATTAACTGTGTTGCAGACATTTCCTGTAGCTTAACTTGCTATCCCTTGTCCCTTGCCCTTTTGAAATAAATGGACTTCTAGCTGCAGTTTTGACAATACTCTTGTCTACAAGTAATAAAACATCTGGAAATTAGACTGGATGGATAAAACAGTCCCATGTAATAATATGTATCTGGCATTCATACAACCTCTGTATAATGCATGTTTTTTATGGACCAGATGTGGTATTTATGTGTTATAAGGAACAGAGGCATGTTCAGTCATGGTTTTTATTGCATTTAAATGCAAGGTATATTTTAATAACTCTCAGAGGGAATTGTGTCCTATTGATTAGAAACTGTCAGTGTGTAAGACATAAACCTGAAAAAGCAAATGAATCTGTCAGAAAATTGTAGGTATAATTTAAATTGACATTAAGCTGTATACTTATTGTGAGCTGACCTCAAAAAAAAAGAGGAAAAAGTCAACTAATAAATTTCTACTTATTTCTCTAGTGAAGGTGATCTACGAATCCTTTGATCTACGAGTTGTTTATTTCTTTTCTAGGACTGTGTTCTGTTACATTTACAGGTCTATGAAATAATTATTCTTTTATGTTTATTCTTCAGCCTTTCACATTTTCTCACTAAGGAAATGACTTTGGTATAGAAGCCACCTGCAGAGTCTCCCTTTTTAGTCTTGCATGGCATTTTCAAGTAAGGTGTATTGGGTGGAAGAAGGATTCCACTGAACTCTGTCCACATTGCTTTTGTAATTGCTGTTTCCCAAGAAGACTTGAAAAATAAGTAACTGGGTTATTCTCATGCTAAGCCTCTTTGCACCTTTTCTTATCTAAGCTTTTTTTTCTATTTTCAGCCTGAATCATTGTTGCTTTTGTAGGAATGACACTCATGACTTTGTTTTCTGTTTAGTACTTATATTTCTGTTGAGCCCACATAGGATTTTCCAATCATTTTCTGTATTTGCTCTGATCCTTCTGTTTTATGTCCTCGTCCACTATCGTTAGCTGTAAAAAAGCTCTCAGTGTCAAGTGTCTCATGTAGTTTCTTCAGCTGTTTTTTACTCTGTAATGTCCCCATAAATAAATAACAATAAATAACAAATCTTCCACATATATGTACTTCCAAATATATGTTATAGACTATTTCAAAGCATGTGTACTGAGGTCCTTGACAGCTGTCAGTACCAGAATATCACTGCAGCTCTTCCAGCGCATCCATTTTCTCATAGCAACTTTTATTGAAGAAGTGGAAAAAACTGCAGGGTTGCTGACTTGACAGTTATGAAATGTGCTTAAACTTTGCAAGAAGGTCCCAATTAATGCAATCATTTTCTTAATTAAATTCTGCAGTAGTGAAAGCTAGAAATCTTGAAGCCATTCTTGTGATTTAATTGGTTTCTCTACCCCCCCATCTCCCCTACTGTTTCCTGAGGTCTCACTGGTCACACACAGTCTCTTCAGCACTGTCAGCCTTTTTCTTTGCTCCAGCTTGGGCTCTGCTGAAATTCTTATTCATACTTGAATCATTTCCTGTCCCAACTATTTCAGGTCTTTCTTTTATAGTTCTTCTAAATCCCTCTAGTCTTAAACTTCAGGAGATCCAGAACACAGGGTTTAAATTACTTTTTTCAGCTATAGTCTCCAGCCAGGCACCCTGAATTCAGCTTCATAATCTGAAATCAGGTTCAACATCAGGCTTCCGCTTTTCAGAACCCTGGATTTATGTATCCCTGAATAGTCATCTATGTTTGTCCTCGTCTGTTCTTGAGGTTCTAATGATCAGTGGATACACATGATTCCTTCTGCGACAACACTGAGTAAGGCAAAAGGAAACAGGCTTAGAGAAAAAGACCTGATGTTCAAGTCTGATATTCAAGCAGCACCTCTGTTAACTCCTTGACTGTAGTAATAAGAAAACAGCCACATGTGGGTGGACTTATTCATAATCCATAGCTCTGACAGAAGAAGGATAAGGCACTAGTAAGTCTCAGTGTTAATGTGTAGTCTAGATATGGGCGACAACATAAAGTAGTCCAGCAGTACATAAGAAAAATAATATTAATTCTAAGCCAAAATACTGGAGTGCTCTGAAAGCCCAAACCTGGTCCATTTTCTGTTGGGACAATTAAGAAATATTGGCCCCCTGTTTTAAAGTGGAGCCAATTTACCTGTTACTGGTAGCTTTGTTGACCTGTCAGGTCATCCCAAGGTGCAAGACTTAAAGCTGGCATAGCAGGAAACCAGTGTAGCTGAACAGAGGCCGTGTGGCTGAGCTCAAACACAAAAAGGGAGTGTATGGGTAGTGGCTCACTACAAAGGAGGAATATTATACAGGCATGACGTGGGCATGCAGGGATGGAAGAAGCAAGATCAAAGTTTGCCTGGTGTTGAAGCAGGTGAGGCATGAGAAGGGATTCCGCAGGTACATAGCAGCAGAAGGAAGAGCCCGGAGACCGCGGACTGTCTGCTGAATACGGCTGGTGCCAGAGCTGCCAGGGCACAGCAAACTGAACCTTAGTCAGCAACATGCCCTTGCAGTGGTGAGCGCCAAGAGCATTCTAGGTTGTATTAGCAAGAGTGTTAGCCATGGATTGAGAGAAGTGGTTATTCTCTGTTCTGAAAAATTTCTGAAATTTGCCTGGAGAAGGCCTTGAGCATCCTGATTTAACTTCAAAGCCAGCCCTATTTTTAGCAAGAGTGTGAACCAGAGACCTCTAGAAAGACCTTCCAGCTTATATCCTATGATTTTGACACAGCAAAGAAGAAATTGGAGAATCTTTGTTCAGATGAGGACTCTCCGGTCTCAAAGTGAGCTTAATCAGTTAATGGTAAAGTGCAGAGTATATGGTATAGAATTTATGGAGCTTATTGAGATGTGGTCTATATAAGAAAGACTTTGCTTCTAAAAGGTTGATTTCTTTGTGCATTCTTAAAATGAAAAAATGATCCCTTAATGCTTAATCAGTGTGGTTCTTAATAGTCTGCCCCCCTCCTCCCCAAAACCCTGACATTTATTGTCAGTGTTTCATTTATTATGTTAGTTTCATTCAAAAGTATTATGTGGAGTCTGAGAGTTTTGATCCAAAGGTTAGGACTGTGGAGAGGCTCAGAAATAGATTTAAGTAAACACTGAATCATGATTCAGAGCACTACCCCAGTAGAACTAAAAGGCATTTGTAAACAGTATTGAGTTTGTAAACTCATATACAGAGTAAGACCTGTTGAAAATAATTTCAAGTTTTATTGTGAAATATTTTGGAGAAAATATATTTTTTTTAAGTGATAAAGAAAGCCTTACAAAATATCAAGTTTCAAATAAAATACTATGTATTTAAAGTGAACCGTGGATTTTAAGAGCTGTGGAATGGTTTTGATTGCAGTTGAACAGTAAGATTTTCTTTGTATAGACCTCAGCAACAGATGTTGCTTTCTGTTTTGGCAGTTGGTAATCGCTTTTGTTTAGTGACCTCTAAAGCTTGTGTATTGTATTTACAGTTTAATTTGTCTGCAGAAATGGTCAGGTCATGTTATTTAATAACTCCTGCTCTTTCTGGTTTACTCATATTACCTGGGATACTTTGTTTAAGTGTACTTCATATTACTGCTATGAATAGTGTCAGAAATAGGTTCTATTCCTCTCTAATGCCTGTTGTTACTCATTTTCAACACTATGCTTGGTCTGCTAGAGTGTGCTTACAGATCCAGGTTTGTTTACATCAGTTCCCAATTGTGTAAACAGAGGGAACATGCAGATAGATGGAGCCTAATGCTCAGAACTGCTGTATCTGTGCTGCTAGTAGAAAGTAGCTTTAAAGTGATGCCCTCAATGGAGAAGACCTTTGCTGGTCACCTTTCATGTTCCTGAAGTAGCACACATGTAGTGACAGTTTTTGGCGTTCCCTTCCTAAGGGCTTTTGAATGTAAACACTGTGGAAAGAAGCTCCATGGTGGCTTTTTGTCTTGACTGTAGCTTGAACTGGAGAGAGAGAGAGATGAGGAAAAATTATTTTAAAGCCATACCATCCACTGCTTTCAGCTTTGCTAAGAGCTGCTCTGCCAAGGTGCCAGTATTTTCAACAGGACAAGTCAAATGTTTTGCTGTATGCAATTTTTCTCTTTTTTAATAATCAGACAAAAAGACACAGTCAAAAATACATTCCTGTGGGCAATGAGTCTGAAGTGATAATTACACATTTTTATAAAGCCCAAGTTGATCCTCTAGTGAAAAATGAAGTCTGGATTTTTTTATTAACCTATGTTTTTTGACACTTCATATTAATTGTGCAGAATAATATATCATGGAGTCCATGGAAGTCTGGTTTACAAGCTTTGGTATTCAGAAGGAAATGGAAGAGACTTGGCTCCTCAAACAGGGAGAAAATGTCTGAAAATAGGTTTGCAAACAGGAGCTTGATGCTACATATATTTGATGGCATAATGTTTTAGTATATCAGTTCAGAAGTCGTATTTGAAGTCAAGTTTCTTTGAATTGTCTCCAATAAAAGAAACATGCAAAGAATTTGGTGGTTTGCTGAAGGCGCCTGATTCTGTTGCCGGCAAAGGCAGCTAGTAACTTGTCTCTACTTTGCTGAACGCATGATGGGTGCCTAATAAAATGACTGTATGAATGTGTAATACAGCATGATTGGCAGTTCCTGCTTAGGAGGCCAAGGAATAAATTAGCAGAGGCATCGATATTCATTGGCAAAACTCCCATTGACTTTGCAGCAGCAGGGGGTTAGTTGTAAATGAATAATGTCTAAAAAATGCAAAATATTGAGTCAGTCTGTTCGTTCAGATTAAGGGACAGTGGGTAACTATGCCTGCAGGCATTAACAGGGCATACCTATCTTTCTATGGTTGTGGGTTCTGGTAAAATAAGGGGAGCTGCAGTGAGTGGATTACATAGGGGGTGTGGTACCAAAATCTGTCGGGCTGGAATCTGTGCAATCTTTCCAAAAATCAGTCCATTACCAGGGTGTGCCTGAGTGTATTTTGGCTCTGCAATTGGCACGCTTCCTTCTCTGCAGCTCTTTTTACCTTTATGGACAAGTACTGCTAAGCTGAGAGGGCAGCTGAGAGAAATGCATGTTATTAATAGTTTGGACATGGTCTGAATACATCATCCCCAGATGGAAACAGACAAGAATGTACAAAGACAGATAAATACATGCAGAAAATAGGAAATGAGAAGGAAAAGAACTGCACTATCATTAGTCTCTTAAGAATCAGTAATTATGTCATAGGTAATTATAACAGAATGAAGAGGGATGTGTGGAATTAGTTTTTCATCTATGAACTTTGGTAATGTAAATGCATGCCTAGTTCACTAACATGCCTGATTGCATAGTTCCATAATTAATATTGTGAGGCAAAACTATGTCTACAGTCTGCTGCCTCTTGTCTTCAGCAGAGCCAGGATTCACCCCATACCTTTTGAGATGTCTGATGTTTGCTCGTGGCGAGTGATCGCCTAAATGGGTTTATGGTCATGTCTGGGGAGCTTGCCTGTTGCCATGTGGTTGTCTCCTAGCTAGAGCCACAAGAGCCACATCCCTCCCAGAATGCAGAATCACCTACTTGGGGCATCTGCTACCTTACTGCAATGGACAGGGAGAAGAGCTGGGAAATATACCTGCAAAGCTCAGCCCAGACTTAAGGACTGTGTTTTAAATGTATTTTCAATTCTATGATGAGATGTATTAGCACGAAAAAGCTAAACAACATCTTATTACTTAATGTGTGTTTTAGGACTGCAGACATTGATGTCATAAGATGGGAAACATGAAGAATTCTAGCAAAATTTAAAACTGTTTCAGTCTCGGACAACACAAGTCTCTTGCAGAAATAAATCTTCACTAAATTTGCTCAGAGAAGAAATGTAAAATCTTATTTTTCATATTATCTTTATTGGTTTTATAGGAAATGTATAGAAAGTGATCCATCAATAGCAAAGCTGAAATCAAATTTTGTTTGTGCATTTTTTTCTCTTTTGGTCTGACCATGCTCTGGGCAAATCAGTGTTATCTTGTGAAACCACTTCAGATTTTTGTGAGATATTTTGTACCACAAAGATTTCTCCTCATATATTATACTGGAATCTCAATAATCCTTAGAGGAGGGAAAGCTTTTTGAAATTTAAGTAGAAGAGAAACAGAAGGCCTATCCAAAGTATCTTAGTCATAGGTGCTCAAGTAATCCTGTGGGCAAATTATAGAATTCTGTTCGTAGGCGTACATAGCTTTCATCTGTATAAAAATCTGGCAGTCATATTAACAGTTATTGAGGCTTTCAATATCTTCATATGGGAAATGAATATTTAAAATTTGCTTGAGAAATTTTTGAAGCCAGATGTACAGATCTGGTAAGATTTCATAAAATTGATAATCTAAGGTATTTCCGTAAGTTTCATCTTTATGTTTCTATCTGAGAAAATGAGAGTAAACACTGTAAATGCACAAACAGAAGCTCTGGCAGGACCTCTGTGTAGCATTGTAGATATATTGGCATTTATTAATAACGCAAGTTATTGAGTACTTGGAGATGTCTCCTTATCTTAATGAACTGAGTATCTTGATGAACTGGTATTTTTGAACTACAAACTCCATTTCTGTCTGCTTGACAACTGCTGTGAGAGAAGTGCTGTCTTAAAACCTCCCCTGCCCCCATATATTTATTGCAATAAGGAAAACTCTCTAGTATGCTTTTTTTCTATCCAGAATACTTAAGATTTGAACGGTTTATTGTTATTAGAAATTAGTTTCAAAGACATTTAGAGAATGTATCAGGGAACAACTTATAATCATTTATCCATCCTAAGATAAGGCTGCCTCCACAACTGAATTTGGTTTATTCTTTTAAAGAAGATTCAATGCTTCTTCCAATCAATTATTTGGATGTGTTGAGTCACCAAGCTTTGTTATTCTAGTTTAGCAAAATTTGAAGTTTACATGCAGATGAAAGCAAAATCTGCAAAGGAAATTGCCTGTTAGGAAAAACAGTACATACATTTCTTTAAGAAAGCCCAAGTGATCAGTTAGCTATCTTCCAGCTATGCACTTCAAATTCTTCCTAATCGAATGTACTACCTCTTTTACATCTTAACACATGACCTGTTACAAAAGACAGAAGCTGTCTTCTTTATTTTCAAATTACTGTCTTTTCTTTAAGCCAAAATACACATACTACATGCCAAATGGCTCCTTATTCAGGTAGGGAAGTAAAAACATGTTCAGACATGTCCTGGAGGTTGGGAAAATTGCCAGAAAATATTTAGCTCAAATAAAGCATTAACACTTTCATTTTTGCTCCTTTTGACAGCAATCAGATCTGTAATTAAACTCCATTA
The DNA here is from genome assembly GCA_013398735.1 of Nothocercus julius. Classification (NCBI taxonomy): domain Eukaryota; kingdom Metazoa; phylum Chordata; class Aves; order Tinamiformes; family Tinamidae; genus Nothocercus; species Nothocercus julius. The sequence goes on from VZSV01000003.1 coordinate 15,112,287, forward strand.
GCCTAAAATAAAGCAGAGCTTTGAAGATGCAAATCAATAACCAGACTTAATGCCACATTGACTATATTAAGAAGGTTTTGAAGCCTTGCCCACACTACACATTCTTCCAAATTTAAGTCCTTGGATTTAACTTGGGCTTACCTAAATCATTCAAATTAATCCTCAGATCAGAGAGGTAATATACTTTTTTGGAAATGAAATTAATCTAAGCAATCTGTGTTCTCCTTACTGTTGAACATGAAACTCATTAAGTTTGACTATTATAATGGGAAATTTATTTGTTCATAACCTGTTTTTCCTTTTTTTTAAAAAAAAAAAAAAACAAAGTTTTGCAGCAAATCTAAGTGCACCAGCATGCAGCAAGAGTGAATTCATCCTCTACAAAGGTTTGTTCTAAAAAAGAAAAAAAAAAAAAGATCCAACTGGTACTGTGAAGGATTAAACCTCACAAAGACCCTATAAATGTTTGTATAATACACAGGCTCTGTGGCGGGATCCAATTCACTGGTTTCCTTTGTGCACAAGAACAATAAAGTCTCAAATAAATGCTTTGAGAGAGTACATAAACAAGTCTTTTAAAACAAGCAAATGTTTCCTTTTAAGTCTTTCTCATTAAGCAAAGATGGGCTGATGAGGATAGGGAGGCTACTTGTGCTTGTAAGAATGCCTGGGAAACAACCCCTGCTGTAGGCAACATGTTCAAAAGTTAGATCTAAACCACAGAAATACCATCTCCATAGGATGCAGTTCATTCTGCTAAAATGTATGGAATCAGATTACTTAGGCCTTGCAATCATCAAGCTTCACAGAGTTAGACTAGGTAACTGAGACTCTTATTTTAACCTTCTCATGTTCTGCCAAGGGCTTTCAAAACTGTTCCTTTCTTAAGTGTTCTTAAGTATCTGTAAAAATGTTATTTAAGATCATCCAGAATTAATGTGGCCTCAAAACTCCTAATAAGACTGTTCCAGATGTCTGTGGTGAATTGTTCAGCAGGAAAATTAATAAAGCCATACTTACACAAACAAACTTGCTTTAAAATGCTTGTCTGGATCTGTCCTAAACCCATAAAAATCTGCCTCCCTAAAGCAGTGGTCCGCAAAAAAACATTAGGCCTCCTCTTGCTGTCTTCATCAAACTTTTAAAATTGGAAACGGTGTCAAATTTACAGTTTACTTTCATTCTGTGCATCACTGCGACATCAGAGGCAGTGAATCTGTAAGTTTTGTGTGAATGATAATGAAAATTGTGACTGTGTTGTCCCTCTAATTTGTCTCCAGTGGACGGTTGTAGCAGGGAGACAAAGATTATTGTGCAGGGAGCAATCTGCACTTCCATCCTGGGTCCTGACAGACTTTATCTGAATAAAGGGACAGGTTAGTGGAATCCTGGAAAACAGAAAGAGCAAAAGTCTTTTTTTTTCTCTCTCTCTCTTTTAAGCTTGCTTTTATGCACCTGAACAGATCGGAAGCTTTCTTCTAAGCATGTGACATGGTCAGGGCATTTCAGCTCCAGTGCATTACTTTCTTTTTGTGGTACCTGTCTGTGTAAGGCTTCACCATGCTTAAAAAGGTGAAGAGCTAATTCCCTTATGACTTAAAGGGAAAATAATGTGTAAATGATGGGAAATGTGTAACAAGTCCTCAACTTTTTTTTTTTTTTTCTTATTCCTATTTCATGTCAAAAGTGTGTACTTCTAAGTCTTGTACTTGGAAGTGTACTGTCACTTATGCACGCAGGAATAGCTACTTGGATGTTGCTCCAAGTACTCCTCTCTACAAAAAGTCGTTTGCTTGCCTAAGTATTCTTCGTCTTTCTGATTTCAGTGTTAACATCATAAAATGTGGAAATAAGCAAAACATTTGTATCGTTTAGGGTTCTCCCTAAATGCTGTACTATCCTGTATTTGATATATCTAGTTCCATCTTTACAATGACACATTTTAATGAACAATATAAGGTATACCTCCATTTTTGGAGGCTCGTCAGTGGGTTCTAAACTTAAATCTGTAGGGGCTGGAAGACAACACAGAGAAGTGGCCCATGGTCCCTGCAGAATCGGAAGATGTAAGGAACTCGTAAGTCGCCATGTCGAGTTTCTGCAATAGCGTGGAGGCTTTGCAGGGCAGAGTGGAGTAACTTGAAATAAGGTGCCAGCTCAGCTGTCACCACTGGGGGCCACTGCTACTTAGGAAGAGAGAAGGCAAAAAGAAGTTGCCTCAGGGACTGCAGTCTCCACCCACAAGGAAGCAAGTAGCTGCCCTTGCGTTGGTTCTCCCTTCAAAGAAGGGAGTTGCCAGAAAAGATATGCATAAGGAATTGAAGTATCTTGAGAGCTAAATGTGAAAGAGATGCTGAGACACTTTTGCAATGTCAGTGATGGCAAAAGCAGCATCAAGCCCTTTTTACAGTGCTAGCTCTCAGTCCTGTGCTGGCCACCTATCCCTGGGAAGTAGCTTGCATAGCAGTTTGCATTGCGTAGTGATTCATTAATCACTCTCAGTCAAATAAGGTTCATTGTCACCCTTGTCTCTGTTTCTTGCTAGGAGAAGATTCAGGCAATACAGAGTAGGCAAAAACTAGAGAAAAGGTCAGGTGGCAGGGATTTGGGGGACATATCTAGAAAGCAAGAGGAGCTGTAAAATGATAGGATGACTGGAAAAAAAAAATATGTACAAAGTGGAGAACTTTTCTTCATAGTCTGAGGTAGATAAATTTTCTCTTAGTACTTTTTGTACAAGCAGATACTACCGGCATAGTGCAAAATTGTGAATTCTGGACTAGATAGAATAACAAGGTTTTCCTAAGGGTTTCCCCTAAGGATTAAGAGTCTTTGGATGGAAAATCTTTCTCACTCCAAACATTATTCAAATCTATAACATTATGCTAAAAGGAAGTTACCCTTTTAAAAATCTTTTTGTATAAAGCATTCAGTCTTATATAGAAACCAAGGCCTGTTTTTCTTCTATCATACATGTTACATGGTATAACTCATTGACTTCAGAGGGGATAGTGCTGATACTTACAAGTGACAAGGGAATTATATGTCACAACCATTTGTCACACTGATGCAATATAAATGTTCAAGGGAGGAGTATTTACATGTCATAGACAGCAAAATCAGCCCTTCAATGCCTAGTGCCACTTTTTAGACAGCAGCAGACTTTCTGGTTTTGGTCTGAGTGGCAAAGCCATGCAGGAGTGACATCTAAGGGCCAATCTTAAGGAATATAATCCTTTAGAAACACATACAGAAAAGGAGAACAGGGCAAAGAGGAATCACTCTGCCTCCACTCTATAGGCAAAGGGGCACAAGTGTCACTGAGGTTTGTATGTTGGCCTGGCAAAGACTTAGGTATCACTCTGGCACAAAATAAGCATTGTATCACACTGTGCTGTATCAACCCCAACCTCTATTTCCAGGGCAGGCTGGAGAAGCCCATAACAGACAAAGGATAAGAAAAGCAGGTGTGGGTCACTGAGGGGTGTTCCTGACCTCCTTCCCCCGAGAGATCACTGGCACTGGTTCTGCTATTGTACAGTGTTAATTAGATCATTCTAATTAATTCATTCAAAGTGTAAATTAGGAAGGAATGAAGATAAATTACACTAATACATTTAACCCCACGCTGTTTATTTAGCAGTTGAACAAAATAATGTGGTTAAAAGAGTCTAACAAGGCAAAAAGCCCAAGACACAGCTGTTTAATAGCATTAAAAATGAGATCTCAGCCTGTGCTGCGGGCACATACAGCTTGTTTGCATTTGAAAGGGTTGCCAAGATAGCTGTACTGGCAAACCCTGCTAGTGTAGATGCAGCTGATACTGACAAAGCAAAACAAAAAATATATTTTGGTCTCCTCAGTGAAATAGCCGGCACGGTTAAGTGGCTTGTTCTGGTGGTGCAGTTCTGTCTATTAGAGCTCTTGCTGGTCTGCACAACCTCTAAGTGTCAGTAGGGGCACAAGAGCCATATTATAAAGTTTGCTATACACTCAGAGGTCCAAGAACTTGTCTCAACACAGAAGCCAAAACAATTAAAATAAATGGTGAGGTGAAACTATTTTGGTTGAAGCAGCAGTACTTCTATGCATAGCAAGCTGGATTTGGGTTGAACAAAGAAGTTACCGTGACCCCAATTGTTTCAGAGTCAAATGTGTCACAAATTCCTGAGATTAAAACAGAAAATATTTGGGGTTTTATATGCCTCCTTTTTTTCAGGGCCACACTTCCATTCCATATTCTGTAAGTCATTTATTTATTAAAAGGGAGGGGAAAAAAAAAGAGATTATCAACTTCACATGACTCTAGAAGTTGGGCTTTTGAGAATAGTGCCAATTATCTTGTGATTTGTGATAAAATCACGATATTTAGCAACACTTCAAAGATCCCATCAATCCTGGTGTACAAATGGTAGAAGAAACATGTTTAAACTAGTTCAGTGGGCATGTTAAACTATGTCCTGGGATAGGCTAGGCCAACTTTGTTTCCAGCAGTGTCAAAATACAGATTGGCCCATCTACAAAACTGGCTTAACCAGAACCAGTTTAAATGTGACCTGGCTTCGTTCTTAGACCAGCATAAACAAGGCCAAAGACTTGCTTGGGGCCAGGTTATAAGGCAGTTGGTTCATTAAGTGTCTCTTCTGTGGTAGCCAGGCAAACATTGTTACTTTAGCTCTGTTTTAGGCCATACCATGTGTTGTACCTAGTTTTACCCCTGTGCAGAAAGCAGCGGGGGCACTGGTGGCCTTTTTTGTCCCACAGGCTTATGTGTATGCATCACCTCATCGATTCAGAGAGCCACTGCTGTGTTTGGTAAGTGTTTCCACGTGTGCATTTACAAAGAGAGGGCTCTGAGGTTATAGTTTGTTCTTCTCTCCTCCCCGTTGTAGCACTGCATTACATGGTACATATGCACAGAATTGCATGGGTGCAGAAGGATCGGGGGGCTATGGAGTCATCTCCCCGACAGATGATGTGCAGCTTCATCCAGTCATTCTGTCCTGATTAACTCCAACAGGTCCCTTGTTTTATGGAGGATAAGGATGTTGAGTACTTCATCTGGTCACTTGTAGAGGATTATTAGCTTGTTCTATTAAAGCTGAATGCTGCCCAAATCTGCGTGTAGCTGCAGGCAGCCTTTTAAGTCTTGTGTGTTGTCCTCTTTTCAGACCTCATTTTTTCACTGACCATTCCTCATGGTTGCGAGCAAAATCAGTCTTACAGTTCAGATGTTGTCTCTGAGCGATGGGTTAGGTAACATTATTCAACCAGTTTTGCTTTTCAGTCATGGTGATTATCCTGCCTGTTTGAAGGGAGAACAAATCTGGCACTGTAGGAAGTGATGAGTCCCTGTGTTTGTAGTCATTCTCATAGGATCATTAAATCTCATTTCTTGACACCAGATTAGGGAGAATTCGTGACAGTGGAATGAGCTCCAAGGGCAGCAGGGTTCGGGTGGAATCTGCATGGTTTGTTGGGAAAAGTGGAGAAGACAGGGCAGAAGGATTTTATGGCAAATATTATGAAGAAAAACTCAGAGTCATAACATGGATAATCCTATGTGCAACAGAGGTCAAACATGGACAGTCTAATCCAAAATCCACTACAGCTACTTGACTCAAGTGTGTGCTGGATTAGACCCATGGTGTCTGTGAATACCTTTTGCGTGAGGCTGTTTACAATTTCCAAGAGCTTCTCACACTTAAACAGCTTTGAAATATACTTTATTACATACAGATGTGCAACATCTGCAGACCTTGGAATCTACAATTCTTAATGTCATAATCAAACAATAACGTAAAAAGAAATAATCTATGTAACAAATTGCTCTTTCATCTGCTCCCTGTTAGACTGTGCTCCCCATGCTTGCATGTGCCCTCGGGCACTCCACAGTTTCAGATGTGTCCTGCTCTGCCTGCTGTTTGTCTGCAGGCTCTGGAGTCCAGCAACAGCAAGATGAGCAACCAACTGCATGCTAGGGAGCTGCTTACGGGGCTTTTTCAACCAGTGGAAGTATAGGTGGCATTTCATTTTGAGGAATGAATGAATTCTCCATTCTCTCACATACAGCTATTTGTTTCCTGTCAGTGGAGGTAAAATAAGTGTTCTTATCTTCCTTGATTTTAGACCAATACCATTGCTTTTAAAACTAATACTATGCACCATACCTAGTGAGGTGTCCTGCATTTATCCTGTAGAGAGCTGCCCAACTCTGTTATGTAAACACTGCTGCTGTGTCTAGAAGATGTTTATTTTTGAATCTGGCGCTTTGCACAAGTGCATTTTTCTCGTGCTTCGTTAATTGAGCTGTAATTGAAGGCCGAAGCGGCAGCTCGCCCCGTGGCCCGGGCGGCCTTTGGGGCCGTGGAGCGGCGCAGAGGCCCCTCGGCCCCTTCCCGCTGCTGCGCGGGACGCGGCCCGCGGGCCAGCGCTGCCCGCCGCCTCCCGCCCCGCCCCCGAGTGTCACCAGGCGCTTTGCATAAACGCTCCTCCCGCCCCCAGCCCTTATAGCCGTCCCCGCGGCGCGGCGGCCAGAGCGGCGGCCGGGAGCCCCAGCAGCAGCGGAGCGAACCGCCGCCGCCGCCTTTTCCTTCCTTCCCGCCCTCCTTGCCTCCCCGCCTCCCGGCAGCGGCGCCAGCTCCGCCCGGCAGCGCAGCGCGGCGCCGGCAGCCGCGGCGCCCTCCATGCGCGGAGCCGCCGAGACGCCCGCGCTCACCCGGAGCCGCAGCCGTAAGTCGGCGCCCGGAGACCTGTTGCGGTGCCGGGCGCGGCAGGGAGGCGGGAGGGCGGCAGGGCTCAATCCGCCTCGCTGGGCTGCTGCGCCCGCTGCTGCGCCGCTTGCCCGCGGCTTACCACTCGGGCCGGGCTGCTTTGCCGGTCCCCGGCGCGACTGGAGCCCAGCTCGCTCGCTCTGCCCCTCTGCCGGGAACCGTCCTCCCTCCTGCTCGCAGCGGGGGCCGAGGCAGCGGCCAGGAGATGCTGCGCAGCTAGTGCGGCGTCTCCGGTGCGCGGCTGTCCGCGGGACGCGCCCCTCGCTCCGGAGCCGGGCCGGGCAGTGAGCGAGCGGCTCGCTGCTCCCGGCGCTGCTGTCCGCCCCGCGCTCCCGCAGGAAGTTCTGCACGTGGCTCTTGCGCTGCGCCGCAAAGCAGATGTGTTTCAATTCATCATGCTGTTTCTTCGCCGGGCTGGGAAGAACCCCGAAAGTTATTTTTGAAAGGGATTGGGAACCGTTCGGACACTATAATGTACTAAACTAGAGGGAATTTAGAGGTGGGTTTCTTTGTCTGCATGAGGCAAGCAGTAATGCAGGAACAGCTTGCTTTGCCTTTGGCTCGGCAGGTCCCAGGAAGCCACGGAGGCTTTCCTGAAGGAGTAGGTAGGATCTGGGTCCTACTAAAATGAATCCACACTGTGGATATGCTGGTAATTTGAAAATACTTGATTTTTCATTTGATTTAGGTAGAGACCTGCATGTTGCAAAGCTGTTAAGAAGTAGGGCAGGGAGGCTGTTGTTCAGTCTTAAGCAGTGTTTACTACTGGGCTGCTGTGACAAGTAGCTTGTTGAAGTATAATTATAAATCAAAGTCTTGGTTCAACCTCTGTTCCTAGATAAAATCTGTATCAGTAATTTACTGACCGCTTCTTGTCTTTTACATACAAATGTCATTATTTCTAAGGAAAAATTGCCTGAAGGGAGTTGACTCATTTTATTCGAGATGAACATTTGCTCACTGACTGTGTAAATTACCTCCGCTAAAGTATTTGAGGCTTGCATAATTTCCAACACCAAACAGAGAAATTGGAGATGTCATTCATGCATTTTAATTTTCTTGTAAGATTCTGCACTAAACTAATTGCCAGAAACTGCAAAGGGGCATGTGCACAGAAACGCTGCTTGTTAGTAAATTATGGTAATTGCTTTTAAGGGTGTTTAACTATTCCATGTGTGAAGTCATCTTAACAACCACAGTGGAGAGGAAGAAGATATGTATCTTTGTTCTGTTTGGGGAAATACATTAGCTTATCTGAAATGTGGATTGGCATGCCTTGAATTCTTCCTGACAGAGGACATTGTGATGATACAGACAGCGTTCTGGGAACAATTCAAGAGCAGCAAACAGGAGATCTGCAAGCGTTTCGTAAGAAATGCTATTGCTCCCTGAAAGACCAAGTCTTCTGCTGAAGTGAGGTGAAGCTGAGTACTTTATTCAGAAGCTGTTTGTGAGTGCATCTTACCAATTTTTACAGTAGCATTTGCTACCATGGCTGTGGTGGGCTCGGGCAGCTTGCAATGATCTGTTCCCTACCCTTGTTGTATGTTCTGTAGCTCACTAGCCTCCAATATATGCATGATTGCAGAGTGGTATGTGTGGTGTGGTGGTGTTTAAGCTTGCTTGTGTTTTTTGTGATGATGGTTCCATTCAGAAATAGGCTTTGCAAGTTGTGCTTGCTCAAGTACGCAGCCCCGTGGAAGGTCTGAACTCCTGTGTTTGCGGTCTTTGACATGAACTCTTGCTGCCCTATTTCAGAATCCTGTGTGTGTCATTAAAAAAGTTTTCAGTATTCTCTGGATTCCTGCAAGATACGGGGTAAGGAGAGGAGCTGTGTTCACACAGACATCCTGACATAACAAGATTGAGGTGTCTGTGCTCCCACCCAACTGGGTTGGGGAGATGGGGGGCAATGAGCATCTTCTGACCCTTAGGATTTCATCGCTGCTGGCGTGTGGGTACAGAACGGCCACCCCTCTCCCTGGCGATGGAGTTGGAACGCTGCAGAAAAGGGTCCTTAGCCTGAGGAAAGTTGGTCAGGGGTGAACCAGTGAATACTACATATTACACTGTAATAGCACTGATAATATTGAAATAGCATTGATGAAATGTCTGGGGAAGTTTTAAAAACTTGTGGGGAGATGTTTTGCCAGTGAAGGGTTTGTCTTCCTGTCTGTTGGTGTACTAATATCTGAATTCATGATCCTTCCTGTGATCTTCTTGTTGCAGCAGTTTTGAAGCTGAGAGTTTATGGTCAGTATAATCTTTTTGGCTATAGATTAAGCGGGTAATTTTAGTCTGAGATTAGTGTTTGGGATCCTTGAATGCCATCTGAACCTTTACTATTTAGCACATAGTTGAATTGCCTGTAATGCAATTTTATTTTCTGTGTAACTTGTGTTATGAAGACAAACCAGGCACTTTAAGTTGTTCTGTGATTAGTGTTAATGTATTTGATAGACTGGTCTAGAGAACATTGTTTAAAATGGCTTTCCAGACTGTTGCATAGTAGAGTGAGCTGGATAGGCTGCCTCCTGGCTGGGATGGGAAGGTTTCCCCTCCATTTCAGGTAATTTTGGGTTAAGCACTGTATGCTGAATTGTGTTGCTCCTTCCTTTCAAGCTCAGGAAGAAGCACTGGGGAAGTGATGTCCTACAGTACGGAGATGAGTTATAGTAGTTCGGTGGCAAGGCAGTAGGGTATGTGGTGGGTCCCAGCCCCTCCTCCTATGGCTTATGTGAATGGTATATCACAAACTTGCTGTTACCTGCAACAAAACAGTTATTCTGTACATTGACTGCAGCATAGCCAGTACTGTCCTCCTGGCTAGCTGTGAAAATCTGCAGTTGTTGGAAGAGTATGTATATATTTCATGGATATATTTTTTACATAATATTATATATATATATATGTAAAACTACAAATAATATCATTAATCAAATGTTTTAATATTTTCATCTATATTTAGATTCACCCTTTTTTTTAAATATTCTGAAATGGAGTCCATTGTTTAGTCATCTGTATAGATTTTTTTTTTAATGGATTTTGGTCATGTGAATCTAGCAGTGTAAATGTATTTATTAAAGAAACAATAGTGCACCTTTTTGAGGTTATATATGCTCTTGGGTTATTTTGTTTGAGAACAGATGATACTGTTTTCTTAGGAAAGGTGTGAAATGTGGGAAGATTTGTATAGTTCTGTACTACTTAAACTGAAAAATATGAAAATTCTTGAGTCTGTGAGAGAGGAAAATACATCCATATTAAAAACATCTATAAGTGGCCCCAGGTCATGTACTGGCTTTGGGAATTGGGAGCTTCCCAAGTAGACTCTTACCTTGCTCTTTATTGGAAGGTACGGTTGAAGGGATGTTGGGCAAGAGTGCCTCATTAGTTAGGGAAGCTCAGTTCTTTTTCTTCCTCCAAGTTTCCCCTGCAGTCTGGGGAAAGATAAGTGGGATTCTTAAAGCAGCGGTGAGGGCCACATTTTATACTACCTCTGTATGCTTCATATCCTCTTGCTTATTTGCTAGCAAGCAGTTGCCAGATTCCTCCCTTTTCCAGTGCTCTGTCTTGGCTTGACTCTTCTTACCCTTGAAAACTTTCCCCTGTAGTGGTACATAAACGTGCCTGTCATGGCAGGAAATGGCAATATTTGCCTCCAGACAGGGACTGAGCAGTGTTGTGTTTGGGAGGAGAAGGTAGCAGCACCCACTGTCTTGTGGTGTTTGTGGTGTGTGGGTGTTTTTTTTTTTTTTTTTTTTTTTTTTGGGGGGGGGGGG
>VZSV01000003.1:15135795-15147419 GCA_013398735.1 Nothocercus julius
CCCTCTCTTCTCTCTTTCATTCATTGTTAATTGACTTGAGAAGCAGTTAAACTGTTTACAGAGTTGATGTCTCCCAGGATTAGCAGAAGGGACTTGTCACAAGGTAAATAGAAATGGTCTGGCATTTTATGTAGTGGTCTCACCTAGGGAACAATAGCTTATTTAGGGAAACAGTTACTCTTTAGCTAAAGGTAGCTGATAGGAAGTAGACAGGTTTAGGGAGCTGTTGGTAGCAGAGTATTTACATATGATCAAAACGTTATCATGCACTGTAGTATTCCTTAAAATTTTGAGGGGTACTGAGCAAAAGAAAGATACAGCTCTGCCTTTCTTTCTTAAAGTGATAGATTTTCTTCTCAGTTCAAAAATATAACCATCTCACCTTATAAATATTCTAGAGTAGTTTGAAGTCTGAGGATCACTGTAGAGTGACTCATACAACTCAAATTTTCTTCTAAGATGAATTGCTGGCTGGAATGGCCTGGGTCAAAGTACTTAGTTTGACTGAGGGGAGAAGTTTAGTGAGTGGATTGCTGGAAGTGTCCCTGAGCACACAGAATAGTGCTCCAGCTCCCATTTACACATACACACTTTGTCCTGATTTTCTCTCATTTCTTTCTTTGCTCTTTCAGCCCATTCCTACATAGACTTGTGCCCAAGCTTGTCCAAGCAGGGAAGAGCAGCAAACCTAGCTAAGCTGGGGGAAAATGAGCATTAACATAGATGAAAAACAAACTGGGCTGAAGTAATGAGTGTTTGTGGTCCGAAGCGGCCCTGGCATTGCCCTGGGAGACGTGCCTTGTCTGCAGGCCCTTTTTGCCCGTGCTGCCCATTTGCCTTGCCCAGGGGCAAGACATGTGTAGACCAAAATATATACCCAGTGAATATATAAAAAGTGAGGCTGGGACAGTGTGATACCCTAGGTCTTCACTGAGAGTCCTGGTGCCTGTGGTGAAAGTTAGGACAGTTCAGAAAGCAATCTCATCTGGGCAGAACAAAATAAGGGAGAGAAGCTGTTTGCTTCCTGCTGCTGTGGCAAGCACAATGTGGGCTCGCAGGTACATTGCTTTTGATGCATTCACTTGCACATTGCCACTGAATTTGGTCCAGGGGCTGTTTCCCGCAGCCTGGTAATCCTGTGGAGGATCAGCCTTCATCTCCCTCTACATGTATGGAAGAGCATTAGTCCCCTTTTCTTTCAGCTCACAGCTATTAGCTGTTTTAAACTGTATTTGGCACAGGCCTGTATCTAGCTGTTTCTGGTTAACTTTGCTAATCCTGAAAATACCCATGTCATAAGGTAAGATCTGATGTGTTGTGTTAGCTAGGGTTTTGTTAGTTTTAAAAGGGTTAGTCATCAATGCTGATGTATGTCCTCTGCTATTTAGCTGAAACATGCCTTTCATCTTTGTTCCTGAATGGGAAGTTCTGGAGCAGTTTGATGCAGATGCTCTTGGTAGAAGTTGCAGCAACCACCTTGCTGTGCTGTCAGCCTTGAAACATCCTCTCTGCCTCTGCAGGTCTTCCATACCGGAATTTATTTCCTATCTTCTACTCTCAAGAGTTGATAGAAACAATTCCTGTTTCCTGGTCCCCCAACACAAATGAAGTTGTCACTGTTTTAGTAAAGAGTAAGTCTTTCTGGCACCAAAATGGTTAAGGACAAATCACTGTTCTACCCACTGATACCACTTACCACCTATTTAACTGTTTTTTGCCATGTATCTTTCATCACACAGTGTATTTTTCAAATTATTTTGCAAATCTCCTTGTGATGGGTGTTTGGTTTACTTGGTTTGCTCTGCATAAACACAGAATTTTTAAGGGTGTGAATTGGCAGCAGGCAGGAAATCCGCTTATTTTTGTTCTCATGGCTGCAGCACTGCAGTTAGGTGGAAACTTGTAGAAGGAGAGAGTTGCTCAGGTGAAAAGCAGCCGCATGTGGGAGGTGGTCTGGGTGCGCAGGCTGAGCAGGCGGGCAGCGCTGTTCATAGCCTAAGTGGTGACTGGGAGGCCTGGAGAGAAACAGGACTCTTTTTTGCAGTTGGAGCAGACCTAAAGCAAAGCTTCCAAGATGCTGAAGGGGTTTCCTTGGGATCCAGAAGGGAATTGTATGGGGTTTGTTCAGCTCTGAGAGATGCTGGACTAGAGAGACAGGCTGGAAGAGAAGAGGGGCACTTTCCTGTCTCTCATTCCTTCACCAGAAAAAGACAGTATTTGCTTCCCAGCATATTTACTTGGCTCACCTCATGCAGTGCATGTGCGTTTCTTATGTAAAGGGCTGCGTTATTTGAAGTTCTAACGAGACAGGACTTGGTGATCGAAGCCGGTGTGTATGGAGCGGCCGGCTGGCTTTGGAGAGCAGGGCGGGCTGCTGCGTCCCGCAGGGCTCCGCTCCTTGCGGGCTGTGCCACGCAGCCGCCCCGCGGTCTCCCCGCGACCACAGGCAACAGCCCTCGCGGGCAGGTGGCCCAGAGCTGGGCGGCTCCGCGTTGCTCCCCGAAACCTGCTGGGAGTTCCCAGCCGTCTGGCAGCTCTGGAAGAGCCAAACGGGCTTCCCGGGCCCGCCCGCCGCCGTGGCGGGAGCAGTGACAAGCGCTCGCGGCTACTCCTAGGAAGCAGTTGTGCCTGCTGGGGCGCAGCCTCCGTGTGAGCGAGGCAGGCAGTCATTCCGGCTGGCTCCTGGTTTCTCTGGAGGCGTTCTACCACAAACACGGCTCTCCTGCTTTCCAAGGCCAAGATGGGACTGCAGCCTCAGGGAATGGAGCGGGGGACTTGGATCCTCACTCCAGACGTACGTTTGGTTCCACATAATTCAGACACGGCCGCTAATAAGCTCGGGCACATCTTCTTAATCCTTATGGCTTGCTTAGTTCTTAGAAGAACAAGTTACCTCATTCACCTGCTCTAATATATTTTAAAGTCATAAGGAGTAAAATTCTTTTTGTTTGACAGACACCAAAAGCTGTGTGAGTGTTTGTATAGGCTTTATAAATTTGAAGGAAAACTGAATGGATTTTTAGATAATTGCATAGTCATGCATGAGAACATTTTTTAACTTAGTTGGGGTAGCATAAGAGAAGATTCATTTTTGCTGTCTAAAATAAAAAAATTGTTTCTATTTTTTGTTGACCTAGTCTAATAATTATTGAAGATGTGGCCTTCAGTGGATTAATGCGGAGTCTGTAATGTTAATATTTGTGAGTTGCATGATTGAGGATCAGGTTAATATGAAATAATTTCATGATGTAACATTGCAGGGTGCTGATTTTAAGGGTTAAGGGATGGGCAAACTGTATAATTCTATTACTAAGGACATCAAAAAGATTGCTCCTTTGAAAAGCAGAGATTACCTTTTCCTGAGGACTTGAACTGCAGTAGATAAAAACTAAGATACCTTGGAAAATCCTCATTTAATAATAATACCAAGAATATAGACAACATAATTTTCATAGTTTTAGATTGTCATCTTTAGAATTTATTTAGAATTCTCTACTAGTTATATGGCATTAGTTTCTATAAAGTATAAAAACATACGTATGCATTCACTGAAAACTCCCCCATCTAAACAGTGGTGCATTATAAATAAACTTATAAAATATTTTCCAGCAGGTTGCCATAGCTACAGTGGCAGACAGGGAATGTCATTACTTGTCTGAGTAAATAGCAATAGACTAGCTGCTCACCGATTTGGAGAGCTCGTTCTGAGAGTTCACAGTACTTAGGAAGAATTAGATGCAAAACTCTGAATTTCTCTTTGTGTCCGTTCCTGTGGCCGTAACAATCGGTTAATAATCTCTCATTAGTGACTCGTCCATTCTGTGATGCTGCTGGCTACTGGCAGGCGCCTCTGCTGTGGATGTGCTCAGCGAAGGCACTGGCAGAACGGAGCGCGTCTCAGGATTAGGTCTGCAGAGCAGGGCTATGGTCAGGTTCAGGTAGGCAATTTTTGCTTTAGTTCAGCGTGCTATGTGCATTTATTGCGTTATGTAGTATGTCAAAGCAGTTGCAAGAAAGCCTGCAACAGGCAGCTGTGGCAAAACTAACCTTCCCGAGAAATTTTTTTTGGAAAGCTTTCCTGGGTATGAAAGGGTTCCCTTGATATCATGTAGACCAAGTACTGCCTCTCCAACAGCAGACTGGACGCTCCCAAAATTATACAGTTTGCCAGAACCCATAACCCAGGGAAATGCAAGTCTTATCATCTGAAGCTGCCACAACAGATTAAAGATTTTTGACTATAATCCTTCTTCTGTTACCATCTCATTACTACTACAACAAGGAGATCTTCCACCTATGACCGTAAGCAGAAAGTGAGTGGTCAATAAGGTATAAAACTTGCTCATACTAGGTTGTCACTGCAGGCAGAAAAAATGCAGTCGTTACTGCTTATGAAGTGGTGATGCAAGGGGCTTTATTAGAGAGCAGAAGGATACCAGCAGGTGGATATATACTGTATTGTTTGACCCAGAAAGTAGAAGATGTGGCTTATTCACCAGCCCAATGTATGGTGATAAAATGCAAATCACCAAGAAAGGCATCAGCCCATATGCAAATAATGCTTTTAGTCGTAAACCTTCCTCTTGTGTTTCAGGCCTTCACATCTCCTGTTTGGAGTCCCATGCAAAAAATATGTGCTCACTGTTTGGTAGCCAGAGTGTGAGAAAGCAGATGCCTGGACTAGGCAAGAGCTGCCTTCTGGGAAAACTGCAAGGATTGTGCTGTGGGGATTTTTGAGACTTGGAAGACTGGTTTTATTTAACTGGCTAATTGTAATAAAATACCTTCTGTTTCTGCGAGGATCTGGAAGTGCTTCTCAGCTTCTGTATGTTACTAGTTAAATCATCAAACCAGAACTACAAAAGCAATTTGTGATAAAGGCAGCACAATCAGGTGGTGAATTGCTGGCGCACTGATAAAATTAAGAATAGGTTAGTATTACAGATAGAAAGAGAAATTGTTTTTTATCTTTGATCTCAACTGTGCTGTTAGTGCTGAGTGAATACTTCCACTATTACTCTTGCAAAAAAATCACTGGGGAAAAAAGAAGTGGGATTTGCCTTTTCTCTGGCCATTTTCTACAAATATTGTCTCAAGCAGTCTCTTGGTGGGTAAGGACATATCCAGAGCAGGAGAATTTTCTAGGGAATAGCCTCTGCAGATTCAAGATGCAGATATGTATTTGTTCTCCTCTTCATAAACTGTAGCCACATTTTTCCTCTTCAGGGATTTTTTCCTCCACAGTTTTCAGAGATAATTATTTTCCTTTAAAGAATTGAATGATGTTTCTTCCAGATAGCCACTGTTCCACAAGCATGTTTAACAATAATCTTATATACCTTTTTTCCTTGTTGGTTGAAAAAATGTGTTTATAGTGATATAGGCAGTAACTGAGATGGTTAATTAACTGTAAAAACTTGCTAGGAGAATCTGATCAGACAGCCTCTGTCCCACTTTGCTCTGCCACTCACAGTTTCTGTGCATACTTCCCCACAGCATTTATTGTCTTCAAATGCTCTGCTTGTTTGAGGCAGTGGAATCCCACTAGGTGTGATGGAATAATCTCCAGCGTGCTGGAGATGTTGAATTTAACTTTTATGTTAATTTAAAGTTGGATCTATATTAACATGACAAACTTAACAGCTCTCATTCTTCCTCATACCATTATTGTGTTAAAATCAGCAGGAATGTCAGTACATTCTCTGTGAAAGTCTAACATTGCACAAACCCATGTTTGTGGTCAGGACTGCCTCCTGACTGTGTAACCAGTGAGATTCAAACTCTATCCATAATGTTCAAAATCTTCAAGTGTAAATCTGGTAAAATTAAGTGAAGCAGTTCTTTGTGGTTATGAAGACTGAAAGAGCAGGAGCAACTGACTGTTCCTTTCCTGTAACTTCTAAAGGACAAGAAGCAGCTATCTCCCATCTGGAGGCAACCATAACGCAATTTAATCTAATTATCTTGTTTGTATCATACTACTGCTGTTATACTTTAACTGTTGACAAGGTTACAGAAAACGCATCTTTTTCCCTATATTTTTAGGGAAATTGAGGTACTTGACAAACACCAAATGACGGCTGAATATGTCCAAAAATTGAAATAGATCTTGAGAGATCCACCCAAGGATATAAGTCAGTGTGGAGCTGACATAAAACAAAAGCCCAAAGAAGCAGTTTCCTTTGGAAAAGAAGCGTTTTCCTTTCCTTTGGACCTGTTTCTCCATGTTGAAGAGGCAGTTTTCTGGAGTAGCCTGCATGAATATCCACCTCTTTCTTAGAGAGGGTGGTTTTCTTCAGCTGATGCCTCATACCTGCTTTCTCTAATTGCTCAAGACGTGCTTAAATAAGTGGTTTTTGTTTGTTCTTGAGAGAATATTGAATGGTCTTGACTAAACAGGGGTTAGTTAGTGCTGTCGGCTAGGGGAAGTGACTGCTTGACTGCTGCTGCAAAATATCCCTCAGGAGCGCGCAGGGATGCGCTTCAACCTCCATATGCTCTACCCTGAGCTGGGCAAGGGTGAAGTTCCATAATATTTTTGTCTGTTTTGGCCACTAGAAGTTGACAGGGAAGGCTCATGTGCTCTGAAGGGAGGGTGGGATTTTGTTAAGCACCATGGGAAGATGCACCTGTCGGAAGCGTTTTGGGGAAAAGCAAACAGGCTTCTTAACTTGAGCAGAAAAGGCACAAGAAAGTACCGCTCTGGAGGGCAGTGACCTTCTCGGCATCTTCCACTTTCCTGGCTGAGGCTGGGCATGGAATAATTTCCAGGTAACTGCCTCCTGCAAGGAGCTGTGTGGCATAGTATTTGAACAAATCTAACCGCTGCAGGGTCTGCCTTTTGCAGGGTGTGAGCGGTTTTTCATCAGTAATTGTAACAGATCGTGAGTATGGGCAAGGGCGCAACAGAGAGGTCAACTTCAGTCACGTTAAAAGAACAGAACCTGCTAATCAATGAATAATATCTGTAAATTAGTAATATTTGGAAGAATGCTAATTGGCCCTGGCAAATAGCATGCCAAGATCTGTTGTAACAGTTAAATGTTACAGATTAATGGTTTAATTTACTGGCAGGCACGTAGCCATGGGTTCTAGTTGGCTTCGCTGTGGGAAAGGGCCTTGCTGTCAGCTCTTCCCACCGGAGAGGAGTGACAACAGCAGAAGATTTACTTGTCTGTCACACTTCCCTGCTAATGTTGAGAAGGGAGTCCAAAGGGAGGATTAAATAAGCAGAGTGACTGAAAGGAGATATAATGGGAGGGCTGAGGAGACTGAGTTAGAGCTTTCCAAAAGCTAACTGTGCTGGTAGAGGTAGAAACTTTCTAACAGCTGGGATTGTGCAGAGGACAGGGAGACATGCCAACTGCCATACAAAACCACCATACAAACTGCCGTCTTGTGGAGCCCCTTTTACGCAGTCCCTATTACAGAATACGCAGCAAGATTAAAGTATGTGAACAAAAAGCAGCCGAGAGATTCACATTCACAATTCAAATTTCATATCAGATTTTCTCCTGGTTTCGTGACTGCCTGCAGTGTTATGACAGCCAAAGGCTTCTGTGCTAAGGCTGCTTTGTGGTAGCTGCCCCTTGCAGTAGCAAGGAGAAGTGCTGAATTCGCAGAGGCTGCGTTGGAGCCTGCATCGCTTCCTGGCACGGTCCACGGGAAAGCTAAGGTTGACGGAGCAGGGGACGGCCTTTTTGGGGAACAGGAGAANAATGTAGGAAAGGGCTTTTTTAGAAAACAGTGAAATTAACTTCCTTAGAATCAAAGAGCCATTAAACTGCCTTTACCCTCCTATTTCTGTATCGTGCCTTTTCTAAAGCAAACACAGCAGGCTGTGTGTGCATGTGCATATGTAAATACAGATGTATATCCACAAAACACCCCCTTCCTCATGCACAGTTGTCCCTCACAATATCCATGTGTGCTTAGCGTGTTGCCAGAACCCATTCAGCTTTGTGCTCATAAAGATGGTCAGAGGACAGGACAGACACGCATAAGTTTCTGATCCTAGTTGTGAGAGAGGGGAATATGATGAAATTATATATTATATTGTGCAATAAACTCTTGTAAATCTCTAGAGTCTTGCATTATGAGGAAGGATACTGGGGAAATCTTCTAACAATACACTGGAGATAATGGGCAAGTTGCTGCAATATGTTGTGGCTAGACATGAACTTTTTCAGTCTGTGGCCTGAGCTGACTGAATGCTGTGTGGGAGTGGATAACATGACACTAATTCTGGGGAATTAAGCCTTGCAGAGGATCAGGGTGTATTAGCTGAAGTGCCAGCAGCTTGCACTTGGACTGTGCAGGCCTGTGCACAGTGCTGTTTGCTGGTTTGGGGCAGGAAGAAGCCTCACTTCTGCGTGAAGAATACCCAGCCGATGCTGCAGCACCGAATCTGCAAGGATTACCTGATGAGGTGTATTAGCAAAAAGTTTCTTTTAAGATCTTACCTCTGGATAGTCTGAATTTGTAGCTTAATGCTAGGATTTATGAGCAACCCAAATATGTTCCTCTGGCAGAAATATCTCTGTGGTGTCCTTTGAAGTGCTATCCAGGGACCTGATGGTCTCTAGAGTGCTCATTCTTACAGCAGATCCATGAGGATCTGCTCCTCTATGCTATGGTTTGGCCAAGAGAGATAGTCTTGCATATACAGGGCGATTTTATTGTGCAATTACTTCAGTAGAAGTCCTATGTGTGTAACCATGTCAGCTGAAATTCATACCTCGTCTTACACCATGATAACAAGGGCTTACAGGAGAAGCTTGTGGCAGAGGATGGAACCCAGTTTGGATCTTCCAGAGCCCTAAAGAGCACCCAGACTCACAGGCAGTCCTTACTCTGAAAATTCATGACTTCAATGGCTAGAATGACACATCGCAAAATCTGTTCAGCGTGCTACTTGTTTAAGCTAGACCTTTATTCAGTGAAATGAAGTGCTGGTAAAGTGTTATGAAAAGCTTTCGTTTGCATCCTCCTTCCATCCCAGCTGAAGTTGGTGTTAGGAAAGAGAGGACCTGTTTAAATCCCTGTGTATTGTTAGCTCTGTTGTTTGAGCTGGCTAGACAGGTGAAAATGGCACCACATGACATTTAAGAGGTCTTTTTCTCATGGCTCCTTCTCCTTGTTACAGGAATAATACCTTGGAGTGTGTCTTTAGAGTCCAACCATATAAGCCAGAACGGGGCCAACAGCACTATTCTATTAAATGGATGCTCTAGGTCTTTGTTTATGACCTATGCTAAAATCTTGCTAACTAATAACACTTTTCTAGGACTCCAGATACAGAGCTGCTTGTCTTGACTTCCAGGTAAGCACGAAACATTGTTATTGTGTTGCTATTTCACTCCCATCTTTTGGGCCCTCTGCTTAGCTATATAAAATTATGTTAATCCTGTTTCCCTCAATGCCCCTCCTTTTTGGATCCATCTGGTTTAAATTTTGCTTACCTGCTTTAGTGTGAAACAAGTCTTCTCTGCCTGCCTGACTAAGGAAGTCACAAGTCATTAACAGTTTATGCTAAAATCCATAATGGGAATATGCACTCTGCCTACGCTGATAGGCTTTTTTAAGGTGGGAAAATTCATATCAAATGCAGAAAACTAAGAATGATGATTGAGTTGAGAAGATAGCTGTAGGATTTCACCTGTCCCAGAAATAATTTTAGATATCTGGAAAAAGTCCAAAATGGTATAAAATGCTTGTATTTGAAACACGTCTCTAGCAGCAGCTACCTAGGTTTGAGTTACTTGCTCTCAAAGCCAGAAGCTGTTAGAACAGGTTTGACCAGTTACTGCAATCCAGAGAACAATTTAAATAGTATATACTAACACTGCTGGAGGAATCCATGTGAAAATACCCCCATTACTCCCCTCAGCACCACAATTCAGTGAGATGAACCCATACCTCTGTTTGAAGAGTTCCTGAGCAGCACTGATTGCTGGGGTTGGCCTAAGTACTGGGTCTGCAAGACCCAGTAATATAGTGTCCAAGTCCCAACTGTACAAGCATGAGATCAAGAAGAGCTAGGAGTAAATGTGTAGGTGACAGAGCTGTGGAAGAACATGTCGAGGGCTGTGGCCCTTGGCTTAGGGGATGCGCTCTCTCCATCTCTCTGATATTTTAGGTTACATCTCGGGCCAACTCTGCTTTTAGATGTGCTAGGAAAACAACTAGTAAATAAAGAACAGTGGAGGAGAAGGCTTTCAGCCCTTGGCCAAATTATGGAAGGAAAAGAGAGGTCCAGTGGAGGTTGTGGGAAAGGGAAGGGGAGGAGCAGAGAACCTGTTTATTGGGTAGATAGGTACGTTCAGTACATTCATAGGTACATTCAGTAGTAAATGGTAGAGAACAATACAGACTTTTGCTACTGAGACATGTTATTATTGTTAAGATGCTGTAAAATCCAAACCATCTCATGCATTTTCCCTGTGTTATATCTTCAACTGTGAATGTTTTATGTTAGGTAGAAATGTTTCTTTGAGGCAATTTATTCTACAGAAGTCCTTAAAATTTCCTTAACCTTCCTCTTGAGCAAGTGGCTCTGGCCACTGTCAGAGAACAAACCACCAGAGTAATGCTAGTGTGATGGGAGTTCCTTTTGCTATCGTGCTAGAGATAGTCAACATCACAAGACAATATTAACATTATTTCAATCTTTTACTGTATGATGCTGGCTTCTTCCTGATGCCATTATAATATGGTAAGAGAAGCATTCAGGCTATTCTGTCGTGCTTTTCCTCTTTCACTTGATTGGGCCTACCAGCCAGATTGGTGCAGTGGTGTGTGGTGCTGGTGCCAGTGTCTCTGTCTCAGAGATCTCTACAGCATCTTTTGACATTTGAATATGGTATTCTAGGATTCATACCACAAATGCTGATGCAAAACCTGATTTGAAATAAATTAAGTATTCCCTGGAGGAAGAAAGGAGGAGAGCAAATGAAACTTTTTCTTTTGCTATTTTCTTATATCTTTTCTATATATAAATCAGTAGTGGGAAGCTGGATGACTTAGGCTGAGAGCTCATAGATTTCTGGTTAGAATTGACTGAAGGCTGTTACTTCTCATATATTAATAGAAATTTAGGTTCTATGTAGAGTAGTATCCATACTGCAGAACCTAATAAAAGTTTTCAAACTGGGGAAGGTTCATGTACATCAGCTGGTCTGTTGGTCCCCATACAGGTGCTTCTTGTGTGGCGAATGTGAGGTAGTTTGCAATGGTTCACCCATTTTTCAGCAAAGGATTTGCCAGGCAATACTGTTGGATAAAAACAAGTGGAGGGGCAGTTTTGGGGGGGGAAAATGGATGACTGCTAGCTTGTTATTTGATGGTAACTTGTTGTATGTCCGTGCCTTCAGAGTCTCAGAAGTGCATAATGGAGTGGGGAAAGTGGTAGTGGCCACGGCAGCTGCTCTGCTGTACCCTCGTGTGAGGAAATCGAGAGCAGTGAGACCTGAAGCAGTTACTGTGCTTCTCTTGGCTAAAGGAAAGACAAGTGCTTCCAGCACTAGTTTATTATCTGGTTTATATTGAGAATATCATAAAAACAAGTTATTCTTCTGCCTGCTTCCATGTCATTAGTATATTGGCTACTAATAGCTTTTAAACAT
>VZSV01000003.1:15147514-15192804 GCA_013398735.1 Nothocercus julius
TTTTAAATAATTGCAACTATTTCCATTTAAGAAATTTGCTCTTGCTCAGCCCGATCCTAGTAGTCACCAGGCTGGCTAGATAAGCTATTAGTCTTTCATCTGTATAATACACCCGTGACCTGAAGCAAGTGATGTCAGGAGCACCACACTAAAACAAACATCCAGCTCCAAGGCTATTCATATGGAGTGTGTGTGAAATTTTCCAAGTCCAGTTGAAAGCTGGGGTAATTTCTTCAGGCAGTAGCTTTTGCTTTCCTTTTAGGAAAAGACTACAAGGATCATCACTTGAGACAAGAAGCAGGGCCTTATCCCTTCACTTCCCTCACCCTAAATCATGACTAATTCCACTGGCTTGAGGATGTAGCCACTGGAGGGAAGAGCCTGGTGAAAAGGTGTTTGTGAAGCTGCAGCAGGATTTTGGTGCTGATTAGCACCGTTAAACTCTAGCAATCTGCTGTTGCCAGCAAGTGACTTTCTGGCATTAGCGAGGGTGCTTTGAGCACAGCAACCGTCAAGAGTTCACTTGCAACAAGGCCAAGTTTTGAAAGAGATTTTTGATAAAATTTATAGACACCTCTTTCCCTGCTTGTTCTGCATTGCCTTTTGAAAATCCACTTCTGTTTTGCTCACATGTTCCTAAAGCATTGATCTTTATAGTGGAGTTTAACATTTCATTTCCTATCTTACTTCCATCCTGTCAAATACAGTTTCAAATAACTGGAGCCACTTGTCTTTCATGATCAAAGTGATACAGAGTCTTGTGTTCTCAAGCTTTCCTGGCAGCATGTCAAGAACAGCCCCTTCTTGTGTGCAATATATAATAATCTGATCTGCTGCATGGACTGTATTTATTTGAAGAGCGGGTAACTGCCTAGATTTCAGAGAGCTCATGAGATTAGCTCATGAGCTAGTTTAAAGAATATAAGAAAAACAAATTAGATCAAGAGAGACAGCCTTGCTACTGGGGCACAACATAAATTCATATATTGTAAAGGCAGATAAGATCTTCACGATCTTATATTTGACTGACTATATAATAGACTGGCAGTCAGTAATTCCTATAGTGAAGCGAATTACTTTGGCCCTTCCTGAGCATTCCCGATTAGTGCTAATTACTTAGTAATTTTTTAAAATTCAATGGTAATCAAATAAAATGCAGAGTAAATTTACCGGTTGTTTTCCTGATTTCATACGCTGTGGGGTCACTGACCTGCAAACTCCTTTATGATCCCTGTGTTGTGAGAAGAACTCTGGGGCTGAAGTCATGGTGCCCTCTGAGTCTCAAGAAAATCTACAGGTCAATAACCTTTTATTTCTGACCTTTTAACTGGCTCTAGTGGGCCATGAAGACCTAAATGCCAGCACTTTCAGATTCCTGGGAAGCTTCAAGCCTCTTGAATCTAATTCTCTCTGAGAGTTTTGCTCTCATATATTCAGGTCACTGAAATTGCAAAAGCAACTCGCAGCCATGTGTGAGGGGAAAGCTTTGGGGCATTGACTGTTATGCAGCTAGTGCTACATGACGAATTCAGGGCAGTCATGTAACTCGGGAATTACATTTCTCTCCAGGAGTAACTCACAGCTATGTCTCACCTAACTATGGCTTTCCAGGGAGAAGACAGTGATGCAGATTCCTCATTTGTTTTACTTGGATACGACCAATGAATCCCTCAGTCACGCAGGAGCTTCCCTGCCGCTCCCCTGTGCACTCCTCAATGAACGCTACTACTTGCTTTTCAGTCTCTCCCTCTCCCTCCCTTTCTTTCCAAGTATGACTTGTCCAATTATCCTAAAATCAACAGGCTCTTCTCCTAACTGTTTTATGAGTTTCTATCCTGCAGGCTTCCAAAAATTTTATAAATAATCCCAAACACATTTTGAGGCCAATGACAAACTCATACTACCTTTGAGGGAAGCAGATTGAAACTCTAATTGCTTCCACTCGGCCACTGTAGAGCTGCTTTTCCCATGCAGAGAAAGGCTACGTGAAAGAATAAACATCATCCTTTTCTGGCCAAAGATATCAAGGGATAACCCTCTTAAGAACAGTGTACTCAAATCACATGGGAGCAGTGTTTTGAGGTCTCCCCCTCTATACAGTTGAGTATGCTCAGGTGGACCACAGGTAGCTCCTAAGAGGCCTGTAGAGCAGTAGTGCTAGTGGAGAGGAAATGGAGCAGCCCAGAGTCATAGCTGTTGTTTCAGAGCAGATCAGTTTTGAAAGCCTCCTTTTTTGGCTGCTCTGGAAGTCCTCTTTCAGCACAAGCATGTGAAAGGTACCGTGCTGTCGGCCTTGTATCCATGAGAGTGCAAGGCCTGAATTCAAGAAGTGAAATCATGTTCATGGGTTTAAAAGTTGGTACTCACCCCATCTTGGTACTTTAAGTGAGTGGGTTCATCTGTTGATCTAAGGTGTGGGAAATCAGAGAAAATTCTTATTTTGACTGCCTAGGGAGGCTGTGGAATCTGTCGCTGTATGTTTTTAAAAACAGGTTAGACAAACATCTGTCAGGAATGGTTTAGGTAAAGTTGAGCCTGCCTTGGGGCAGGGGGATGGATGAGATGACCCCTTGCAATCCCTTTCAGGCCTGTTTTGTTCAATTCTCTGATTCTCTCCCGGAATGCAGTCAACTTCCAGTGTGTGCAGGGCAATTCACATATTCAGCATGGCAGAAAAGGCCGAGTTCCACTAGCACCTGGCAGCGGTGCCTGTTTTGATGCCCTGTGAAACGCTCCCTCCAATGCTGCTCTACCAAGTTTCATTCAGGGTCACTGTCTCTAGTCCAGTTGTTCCTGATAACTTGTAAGTAAAGAAAAAGTCAACTTCACTGGAGCTGTAAGGAGCTTGTAGTCAGAATGATGATTATACATAGTAATTAATTGATCTTCTCAGGTTTCACTATTTGGATCACTGAAAACCAGTTAGTTTAAGGACTGTTTCAGGGCCATAAGATGCTAAAGCATCTGTGGCCCTTTTGTGACAGTCCATTGCTTCAGAAATCTGGAGAAGTCTCATATGTGGCAGCTCTACCCTGTCTTTCCTTCCTATTCTCTTGCTATATAAGAGAAAGCCAGGATTTAACTTCAAGACTTACACACCCAGTCAGTAAGACTTTATATACATGACAGGCTAAATGGGGATCATCAGAATATAAGGATAAGCTTCTGCCTTTCTCAGGAAAAAACTCTTCCTAGGGCTGGATTGGAAAAATCTTCCCATCATGCAAATGTTTTAATTGTAAAATGCTGATTTGTTGAAAATAAAACTTTCTTGAGAAACCTGTCAGCTTCAGTGAAGCTATGGCTGGGAAAGGCTTCTCACACGAGGACTTTGGGAGAGGGGCAGGGAAAGGGGGAGAATTAAATGACTGACTCTACTGTATCTAAACCAAAGATCTTATTTTCTGCCGGAGGGTTGGGATCCTGGAAAGAAATTAAGAATATGCATGCAGTGATGCTTGTCTTTGCATACTCTGCATTGAAAGGTGACAGAAAGAGAGGGAAATGTAGCAGATAAGAGAGAAGCCACGTTCAAGCCAGACAGAAGGCCGGGGTAAGGTGGAGACCTGGAGATCGGGTGCACCAAAAACTGCAGTCTGGACCCTCTGTGTGAGTGCCCTGAACAGTGTCACCAGCAGTATGTACGTGCTGCTCTGGACTTCTATCAAACATTCCCTCTGATTTTAAAGGAAAACGGTCTCTAAAACCATGAAGTTTCCCAGGGATTAGAATGGGCCTGTTGTGGCCAGGCTGAACCTTGTTCTACCACTGATGTCCCATGCTGTCCTGCATGGGATCCATCCCACCCTGGAGGCCGGGCGCTTATGTACCACCTTCGTAAATACCCCTGTGCTCCATTTGGTATAACTGAAGGACAGAACAAGGAAGAGAGGATCTCTTGTTCTGTTGTTATTCCAACCCCCCACCTCCCTTTTTTTTTTTCGTTTTGGTAACTTGCACTAAAATCTGACGTGTATCAGTTTGGAATGCAAAACTGCAAAGTGATGGGTTGCTAATCATGCAGCAGTATAGATTAATGTGACTTTGGGTTCTAGCTGCCTTTAGACTGGCACCTTGCCACACTGTATTGATGGACCTATAGTTAATGATTTGTAGTTCCCACACGATTTTTTTTTCTCTGATATCTAATAATACAGTAGAAACCAGTAAAGAGAAAGGCTCACGTCAAAGGTATCCTTGGCATGTTTCTGCACATGTTTCTCCTCTTGATAAAATACTTCGTTCACCCAGGAGACTGCTCCTTCTCTTCAGAAATTGAATACTCGTTTAACATAAAGTGGCAAAGTGTCATGAGGAAAACACAGGTTCAACTCAAGAAAAGCTATGAAAAGTGCATGCTCTCGTGTGAGAAGTTTTATGTGTGATATGCGTGTTCACACTGTATGGATGACCTGTCAAAGTCCCACAAATTATATTGTTAAATTGGCTCCCAATAATGGAATAAAATATATGAAAGGAGGTGATGTGGAGATGACAGAAAACAACATTATTTGCTTAGGTCTCTGGACTTTTGTTCCTGTCTGTTTGGTTGCAGTAGCTAAAGAGATTGCTGTCCCTGTTTCTCCAGCTTGCCAAAGGGTACCACTCTCAGGCTCCACATTTTACTCCCATGCCTACTAAGTTAAAGCATGATCTGCTTGGATTTTTGTCGATAGGCAGTTTATGTGCTCTTCTGCCTTTTCTGAGGTGGTAAAATTTGACTGAGGGCTGGAAGACAGTGAGGGTTTTTAACAGGGTTAAAGACATCAGGGAATGCAAGTAAAACTCTGCATTTTCAGGTTGCTGAAACAAAGCTAACAGAACTACTTCTTTTCTAAACAAAAAGGGTAAATAAAATGCCATCATTTTTCTCAAGGCTTTGACTTCTCAAAATTGGCAAAATGGATCTTTACGCAATTCCATAATTGTCTGTTATATTCTCTCCAGTTAAACCTGAGAAATTTCAACCCAAATTTCTTACTCAGAGGCATTTTCGTGCAAAAATCATACCGTAGATTCACCAGAAGGGACTTTAAATGGCGAACTGTTGTTTTTTTTGTAAACATCCAGCACATTCTGTAGTCTGCCCTTTCTTCCAAATCACCTGATGCAGTTTAATTTGTCACCCTGAAAAACGTATTTTTAGTGGCAAAGCTAGTACTTGGTCATTATCTGTGGAATGTAGGAAACACAATGCTTAATCCTTTAGCCAGTGACTCTTCTACAAATTCTTCAAACATGTAACAATTTCCCATTATGTCATTTTTACTAAGACAGATGTGGTTGAGAGATAAGCCTTGGGGAAGAAAGTAAAGTTGCAAAATGAGCACTGTTAAATGTACAGAGTTAACCTATAGACGTTGCCTCTTATAGTTTCTCTGATTTATAATAATGGATCTTATACGTTAGATTCCATATCCTTAAGACATGAGGAATGACAGAAATGAAAACGTCATTTGTTTCATATGCTGCTGACTTATGTTTTTTTAAGTGGGTTTTGCTGCTCCATGATACAAGTTTTATTTGACAGATTGCCATGCTACTGTATTTGATTTCAGTTTCCCACTGAATAGTGCCAAGTGAAATCTGTAACGCTTTAGGTTGTAGTACGACTGTCTCCAGCATTATCCTCATATCGATCATCACAAATCTTTCTTCAGCTAGATGCTAAAAATTAAACGTATCCAGGGCACACACTTCAATCACTTCCTGGCCAGACTCTGGACAAGTAGCCTGTTGCCCTTCATCATCACTAGCAGGAAGAAATCTAAGAACGTGAGTAAAAGCAGTTTCACCGTGGGAAACCATTTGTGTTGTTTATCAACTCTGCTTGCACCTGGTGAAATATCTTAGGACTCTCACCACGTCTGCATCATTTAAACTGAAATCATCTTGTGCTGAGAATAAAGTCTACGGTCTGGAGGAACTCGTCTTGTAGATCGCCGGACTTTTTGTTTGCTTTGTTCAAATTTGTTTGTGCACTGTTTTGGGGAATGCTCAGATGCTACTTCAGTAGTAAAAAGCAGCGGGAAAACATGTCCACTTCAGGGAAGTGAGACTGGCGACTGCAGGAAGGCCTTGCCTTGTCGTGGCTGCGGAGATCTGCGAGGTGCAGATTGCTCTTGACTGCTGTCTGCCTTCGTACGCGCTTGGCAAGGGAGAGCGCAGATGTGCGAGGTGGGTGTAGTGGGGTTGTCCGTGCAGATTTCCGTAAAGCGTCGCAGGAGCAAAACCCCAGGGAGACAGGGGAAGCAGCAGTCATCAGCTGCCACAACAGGAAAGGGCCGGGGAGAAGCACAGAGCTCAGGGGAGGATATTTTGCTAAGCTCACAGGGGCTCTAATCACTGCTGCTCATCAGGCTAATCCTAAAGAGGAATATCCCTCATGTCCACATGAGTGTTCTCTGCCAGCCTCTCATTTCGAGTTAACTGTCATGCGCCCGGACTGGGTTTTCTTCCCTCTCCTTGACGGTGTTAGAAGTGCATCAATAGCATCTTGCGTGTTTTAGTGGATGCCTGGCTTCCCTGGATGCCTGGAATGAGAGGGATGCAGAGACTATTATTGCATTTGGACTAGGTGGAGTGTACTTGGAAGTTTCATTTAATAGTATTTATTTTGTCAAAATTAGCCAAAAAGTCAGTTCACAAGTCCACTGAGACAGACAATTAAGCCTCTCTTGCCATGTTGCAGAAGACACATTGAAGATCTTGGTTCCTCTTGTAGTAGAACACTTGATTTCACAAAGTCTTGAAATAGCAGAGGTAGAACAAAATTGCCTGGGGTTATTTTCAAGGCATTTTGTCCCCTTGTTCTCCTCACCCTTCACTTATCGCAGACTCTGGGATTTTTTTACCTGTGGAGTATTCTAGAACTGCCACTGGGCAATCTGGGATCTTTCCTGCAAGTGGCTTATCTGCTCAGCAGTTGTTACCTTGAGTCATGTTTCTTTTTCTATACTCTCCTTCCATTGCCATATATTTTTATTTTACTGTACCTCGCCCCTTCAGTGTTAGTTTAAGGACTGCTTACTTTAGAATGGACCCCTGCTTATCCTGTGTTCAGAGCTGATATATAGCTATAATATATATAAATATAAAGCTTATGTTCTGCAGGTCCTTTGTTTCCCTTTTGGGTTTGTCACTTCATTGCCCATTGAGTGAGGTTATTTCTGTGTTATTTGCTTTATCCATACCATTGCTTCCCCAGAAACTTTTTGGAAAAACTTATTTTATCTGTATTGCCTCCCACTATGTTTCATCATTTAAATGTGAGTACCTTCCTTTCTTGCATTGATCAGTAATTGCCTTATATCTTGTAATACTCTCTTTTGCTTTCTTGGTGAAGTTCTGTATCTGAACAGGTGGCTCTCAGAAGGCTCATGTACTAATCCCTAATAATCTAGGTAGTTTTCCAAAGAGTCACTCAGGAGCCAAAGGCTTGTAACAGTTCTGTTCTGGCTTTTACATCACTGTGCTATCTCAGCTCCTTCTGGTGTCAAATAAATCTGTTGTCATGTCCCTGTTAATTCCTTTCACAACAGAGGGTTTTTACTGGGCATTTTTTTACACAGCGTGGGGCTCTTCTTGCAAGGCAGCAATTTCATGCTTATAAATCATAAATTATCTCCCAATAAGCATATGACTCAGCCACAGTAAGGGCTATATGAGTAACATAAAGAGAAGTTAACTGTTAATTTTGTTCCACGTTTCTGAAGTATAATTTTTAGGTTTTTTTTTTTTTTTTTTGGTAAATGTGTATATTTAGTAATGTATGGGTTTCACGCACAGAAATACAGTATTACTTCAAGAGCTATTCAGTCTATCCAGAATTTTGTTCTCCTTAATATTGTTCTGTTCTTAGCTTGTCTGTCCCACATAGCCTGGTTGATGAAGCTTTGGGTCAAACCAAAGTCTGAGGAAAAGCAAACTGTTTTTAATGACCGGTTTATACCCTGACTCCACTGAAGCCAATAGAGGCTTTGCCATATTGTGATTTTAGTCTATTGCTCTAGCTACCATGTAACCACGTTACTCATGTGGGACTGCAGTATTTCTGTGCTACAACCCTCAGACACAAACATCAGCGGAGGCCCAATGCCACCTGAAGCTGCCGCTGGTGTTGCACGTGCTCTGCACACTTGGTTAGCGTGCGTGTAGCAAGGTTGGTGAGTTTGGGAGATGTGGGATTTATATGCATTCCCAAATGCACTGCACAGCATCTGCGAAAGGTCTCGTGCCATCTGCGTGTGCTTGAACACACTGTCAAACTGTGTGTTAAAATGGACTTTAATCTGGGACATCAGGCCTTAGCTGCTGAAGGCTTCCTGTTCTGAAGGGGCAGAGGGATATGCAGGGGTTCTGGACAAAGGTACTGCCCTTGTTTTTAAGCTGTCATTAGTCATTTCTGAACTGATCTGGCAATATCATCTGGTCGGATTCTGCTGTATTGGTGCAAATTTTTTGCACAGAATAGGGCTGATATATCTTCTGAGTCTTTGTAGGTGTAGAGGAACTGGAAAGTAGATAGAAAAGTCTATTGTCTGGAGAAGGCAGACAGTCTTCAAACCAGACGCCTGGCGCTGGTGGCCTGGGAAGAATCCTTCTCCTATCAAAGAGATTTCCTAAGAACTGATCTGATCTGAGGCCTCTAGCAGTAGTTAAACTGATTATTCTGTGATCTGCACTTCTGCGTGGCTATGCTGGCTCATGTTATGGATATGGGTGGGGTGAAAATATGCAGGAGATAAGGAAAAAGAAGCAGGAGTGCTTTCCTATCTGGGCATGTTGTTCCATGATATGTTTTCTTCAACAGTAAAGTTGGCTGAAGAAATCTCTCTTCCTCCTCCCCAGTTAATCATATCCATCCTGCTCTGCAGCCACCCCTTTTAACAGAACTGCATGTGGGTCTGCTGCAAAACAGGTAACTGAAATGGTTCCGAGGACTGTTACGTGGCATGAGTGCGGGCATGCAAAACTGTAGCTTGGCTGCGAAAAGAACAGCTCTGGAAAGCAGCAAATGAGGAATTCTGAACCACCTTGGCCAGCGTGAAAATGTGTTGTGAACTACATCCATAAGCATTGCTAGTACAAGCATTCCCATGTGCTCATGGCTGCATAAGTCACGAGGAAAGGTCTGTCCAAGCAGCACACGATGTACAAGAAGGACAGAAAAGAGTCAATGAGTCGGCATGGCAGATAAGAAAGCTGTTGGGGTCAATCAGGCAACATTAACTCACCCAAATGAGACTTGCTTTATGACAGGTGCTGTATAGGCAACCTTTACAATCCTGGAATATGTGCATGGTAAGTTGCAATGCAGGTGTGCTAGGTCATGCAGGGCCTTGAAGATGAGAAATTTAAAGAAAATGGTGCACTGATGGCTATCCCAGCAACAGACAGAAACAGCCTAACATATTCACTTTAAATGTCTCCGTGGTGGCCGGTGACAGGACAAGGGGTAACGGATACAAGTTGAAACACAGGCAGTTCCATCTCCACGTGAGGAAGAACTTCTTTCCTGTGAGGGTGGCAGAGCCCTGGCACAGGCTGCCCAGAGAGGCTCCTTGTGGAGGCTCCTTCTCTGGAGATCTTCAAACCCACCTGGGTGCCGCCCTGTGCCCCGTGCTCTGGGTGTCCCTGCTGGAGCAGGGGGTTGGACTGGATGATTTCTAGAGGTCCCTTCCAACCTCAACCATTCTGTGATTCTGTGCCTCCTATTTGGAGGATTCACTTGCACACCTCTGGGGTAGCTCACGAGTAGCTGTTAGGCCCCTATTGGGCAATTGTCTCTCTAGCTTACTCAGAGCTCAGCAGGTAACATTTTCTCATGAGTACCTGAGCTAGTTTTAGATTATGCAGATGGCACATTTCTAAAGGCCCATTAATGAATTAGGAATCCTCACCTGAAGAATGTGTATTTGTTCCCTTTTCAAGGCAAACAAAACTGGCAGGAATAAACAGAAAGATCTGTGAGCTGCCCGGAAGCGGGGGCTTTCCAGGCATTGTGCTCAGCAGGCAGGATGTAGAGAGGGACACACTGCTCCCTTGTGAGAGCCCTGAGGGGAAGTCTTTTGCAGATCGAGACAATGAGAACTAGTTGCTTAGTACTTGCCTGGCAATAAACTTTTCAGTATCGCCTTTGGAATGTGCCTGAAAACTGTTCTGTGGGATTTGGAAGTTTAGAAGATGATAGCAGGAAATAAACATAAATAAATAAATAAATAAGAAGCCATTGCATTTGGGAAGGGCAGCATTCATTCACCTCTGGGGAGATTTTCTTTTTCCTTGCCATATGCTTTACAGGGCTAGGGTTATGGTTAGGATGAGGCTTAAGAGAGAGAGAAAGGCTAGAGCCCCACGGGACACAGAGCTAAAAAGGGTATTCCAAAGGAAAGGTTGAGTTTCATCCACATTGATTCTAGGACAGCATAGTGCTATGAGCCAACAGCAGTCTTGGTGGCCTCAACCTCAGCCCCCTAACCTGACAGCTAGGGTTAGGGATAGGCTCGGGGTTAAGAGCAAGCCTAGAGCCTCGGTGGGGTGTGGGGCTCGCAAAGGTGTGCCAAAGGAAGTGTAGCGCTATATCCAGCTTGCTCCTAGGAGAACATGTGCTGGTGAGCCAGCATTAGACCTGGTGGCCTCCAGAGGCGCCTGAGATTTTTCTATGAGCTACTGTTATTTTTAAGGAGGAGAGAACGTGTAAAGCTCCATGGGTCACAGGGGAGAAAGGGCAGGCTGAAGGAAGTGTAGTGGTGTATCAGATTGGTTCTAGGACACCATAAGTCTTTGAGCCAACAGCAGGCTTGGTGATCTCAGCCTCTGGTCCTACCTGAGATTTGCTTGACAACTAGGGTTAGGGTTAAGGTTAGGATTAAGAGATAGGGAAGGCTTAACCATGGGACATGGGGCTAGAAATGGTATCCCGAAGGAAAGGAAGCACTATATCCAGACTAATTCTAGGATAACATTTGCTGTTGAGCTCAAAAAAGTTCTGGTGGGCTCCACAGCCACTTGAGGTTATTCTCAGAGCTAGCTTTAGGGTTCAGAGAAAGCTTGGATCCCCATGGGCGTGGGGCTAGAAAGGGCATGACAAAGGAATGGTAGCCCTCTGTCTAGATTAGTCCTTGGACAACATTTGACTACACCAGGTCGGTAGCTTCAGCCTCCAGACCCACCAGGGATTTGTTTACAACTAGGATTAGGGTTAAGTGAGAGAAAAAGATTAGAACACCATGTGGCGTAGAAATGGTACGGCAAAGGAAAGGTAGCGCAGTATCCAGGCTGGTTCTAGGAGAACATATGACCATGAGCCAGCACTGATTGCCTCAGTGTCCAGGCCCATCCGAGATTTTGCTGACAGCTAGGCTAACGAGTAGGGTATTGCTAGATTAAAGAATGAGCGCATAGAGCCCCATATTTAGTGGGCCTAGAAAGGGCATGCCAAAGGAACTGTCGTGTTATATCCAGGCCTTTTCTAGAAGTGCATTTATCTTTGAGTTAGCGCTAGGCTGTTGGCCTCAGGCTCTAGATCTGCCCTAGACTACCCTGAGAATTCTGGGTAGGAGACATTGAACCCCTAGCGCAACAGGAACTGTAGCACTATATTCAGATTGGTTCTAGGACCACGTTTGGCTTTGGGAAAGCACTAGATCAGAAGGCCTAGTGATCCTCTGGACACACCTCCGTTTTGTTTGACAACTAGGGTTGGGGTTTTGCGTGAAAGAGAAACTTTGGAGCTCCGCGGAGGGTGATGCTAGGAAAGGCATGCTAAAGGAATTGTGGCCTTAGATCAGACTTGTTCTAGGGCAACATTTGCCTTTGAGGCAGCACTAGGCCTGGTAGCTCCAGGCTCCACAGCTGCCTGAGACTGCTCTGGGGATTGGGGTTAGGAGACATGCAAAGACTGGAGTCCCTTGGGGAGCGGGCCGTGGTGCTGAGGTTCCCGCTCTGGCTGGCACTCTTGTCCGGGTGCATGCAGAGCACCAAGCCAGCTAGGAATTGGAAAACGGGTCCCCTGCCTCTGCGACTGGTTACGTCCCTGTTAACTGCTGACTCAGACGTAGAAAGTATTACTCCAGATTGACTTAGTAAACAAATCAACAGTAATTGGAACTAAAGCTAGGACAGACATTTTTGCCTGAAGAAATATCAGTACTGCAAATGCTGAAGAACCTGCAAGGAAGAATCAGAATATAGTCTGGTTCAAGTGTTTGCTAAACGGATTCTGTACAAGAACTTTTTTTTTTTTTCCACTACCTTAATGAGTTACTGCAGGCTATTGTTTACTCTCTTTGGACCGCAGTTTCCTGTCTCAAATTCCTGCTTTTGTAGATATCCTGGGAGGATGAGCGTATCGAAGATTGTGAGGTTCTTTATTATGTTACAGCCAGCGATAAAACAGCGATAAAGTCCAATTTCCTTGGACTATTATCTATTAATTATAGTAAAACAAGGTAAGAAAATGAAGATGGAGCATTGCTTCTAGAAGCCTTGTTCGTCAGCAAAGAAAACCCACTGGCCAGACACAACTGAAGTTCTTTGCTCATTTTGATTTTCAGAGTAATAGGAGCAAAGAACTTGTCTCCGTCCCTTCCACTCTACTCCAGAAAATGACACAATTTTCACTTCCCTTCTTCATGTCCATTCTTAAATATGCCCAGGTGAAAGGAAAAAAAATGCTATCACTGACTTTTTATAGACACTTGCCTCGCAAGGGGATGCCTATGTGAAACACAGGAACCTGTTCTCCCAGGTAGGAACTGCCCTTTGAAATCCAAGGCATTAAACCTTGGCGTGTCATCTGCCAGAGCAATAATCCTGAAATATAATCTTTAATTGTGAATTATGATTTATTGGATCAAGTTGCTGTTGTAAAACCCTTTGTTTTCCTAAGAAAGTGGGCTGTAAATGTCCTGGGAAGGAGTAGAGCTGAGAAGTCATTGTATGGTTTCTAGAAGCTTTTTCATTTCAAAGTCAATTAAAACAAATAATACCCGCCCCTCCCCCCCCCAAAAAAAAACCCCACACCAACCTTCATATAATGAAATCCCATGGTTAAATCCCATGATTTAATGTTTAGTTATCCAATCTAATATCTAATAAAAGGAAGAAAGCTGAGCAAAAAGGAGCCTGTAGGAGACATAAAAAGAAGGCACAGATTCAAGTTTTAACTGTGAGAACAAAAAAGTTTGTAGAGTGACTGTCAGCTTCCCCAGATGCGAAATGCATAGACTGTAAATGTTAACAACGCTGGGAAATTGAGTGGCTCTTTCACCCCTGCGCCTTACTCACAGAGAGCATTGTGATAAAGTGAGATTACTACATATTTTACAAAATAAATTATTCAAAGCCTCAGCCTGTGGATTGCAACTGCCAAAGGTCTGGATTGTATTCAGGAAATTGTAGGAAGTCATGCAAAACAAACATGGAAAGAGAAAAACAAATGTTTTTCCAACACAAACCTTTGTAGGGGTGTCTTCAGGGCTGCCGTCTCGCTGTGACCCTGGGATAGTAGCTTGAAGCCAAGTGCGTGCGCCTCGTGGAGCAACTTTCTGGGAGAAAACCATTAGTTGCTGTTCCTGGATTGAATATGCAGAGCATTGGGGAGCCCGTTCCTAGCCTGCAGCTGAGGAAGAAAAAGTGGTGCATTTTTCCCCGCCTGGATCCTGTGCACAGGTCACCTCACTCACATCCAGGTTCCTGCACGCTGCTTCCTCTCTCAAACCTGATATTCCCTTTTTGAATCCCCCTGCTTATGAAGCACATTGAAATGGGGTCATAATAATAGAATTTTGTCTGTGTTTCAATAAGTTTCAGGGTATTTTGTGAGCTGGGGAGCAGCATTTTGTAGTATGGCCCCTCTACAGAAATTATACGGGGAGTAAAGATAGAACTTACACCTTTACACAAAGCAGCCCTTTGGCAACAGGCCAGGGGGCCAGAGAGAGAAGATGGGCCCTCCGAGGGGAGGCCGGGCAGCCTCCTCTGCTCCTCGCCTATGGGGATGAGCACCTTGACAGTGATTGTGCTGTGGGGATTTACAGCCCTGTTCACTGGCAGGAATGGAAAGTTAAACTGGAGTTCAAGAGATGTCCCCAGTCAGTCAAACAGGACCCTCCTGGCTTTTGCAAAGAGGGTTTTTGAAGAGTGTTTGCCTCTGAAGTGCTCTAATCGCAGAGAAAGAACAGGAAACGCTACCTCAGGAGAGCTGGTAAGTGGAAAGGCCTGGCCCAGCAAATGTAAACACAAATATTTTAATAATCTGTAAGAATACCAAACACGCAAATGGGAGGCAGGTTTGGTGGTCACTGAGCGTGCCAAAGTCCCAAAGCGGTCAGAATAGCATAGCCGAGGATTGCTCTTGTGTGCCATTTTTGTGCTTAACTTTTGGGTTAAAAGAAGGTGTAATCTGCCGCTGGACAGCTGAATGCTCTGCACTCAGCAACATGTAAACTGAGCCCCACAATTACCCTCCTGTCTGGGCCTTTGGTCATTCCACTAAGAAATAGCCCCAGGGCCTCCCATAATCAGTTCCCAGTGTCTTTACTTAAATAAGCAAATACATCTATTCCTCCCCCCCTCCAGATATATTTGCCTGTGAGAAGGATTCCATGGCTATGTTTAAAGTAAGGGCACTCTCTGTGTAAGGCAAAAAAGCAAACGGGTCTAAATTTCCACTGGGAAGCTCCATGGATGTGTGTGCACAGCGAGTGCTTACAGATGTACTAGGCTTTTCATATGCTGGACAAATAAAATACGTGGCCCTGCTTTGAGGCATCACGGCTGCAGCTTGTTTTTCTTTTGGAAAGATGTTTTCTCTCCTGGCATTGTTATAAAAATAAACAAATAAATAAAAACTCTTGAAAATCTAACAGTGCAGTCCAAGATGATGAGCAGGGGTTTGTTTGTTTGTTTCTCAGCTTGAGCTATGGTCTTCAAGCATTTTTTTTCAAGCAGTTTTAAAGCAGTTTCAATTTCTTGGATGGCGGAGCAGGACAGGGGGCCAGAAGTGAAAGAGGGTAATGCTCCTGCCCGCTGCCGTGAATCCTCTGTGGGGCCCCCGCTGCCGTGAATCCTCTGTGGGGCCAAAGGTTTGCGTGAATGTATTATATGAGGAGACAGCTTTCATCTCATACAGAGGCTTGATTGTGCTTCAGGAGTTCTGGAAGCAGCTGATTTTTTTACTTAACCATGAGTATACAGCCTCAAACAGCTCCTTGTGAAGCTCGGAGCCTTTCATCGCATCTGGTCGGGACAGAAGTACTCGTCCAGTATCCGTGTAAAGTATACTACCTTAAGCTGCAATGTAATCTTTAAAAATATAGAGAGAAAGAGGGAGAGAAGCTTGCCTAAAAGGTTATCCGATCTGATGCACTTTTCCTGCGATGAGGGGGAAATACAGCAGTGGTAAACAAATATACGAAGCTATTGTGACTGCGGCTTAGAATCCCCAGGAGCCCAATTAACACCTTTTTGTTAGGATTAACCATTATGATGTTTGCAGCAAGAGCCTTAAATTGGTACTTTCTTGTAGTTCAAAGTGTGACTACATTGCAGTTACAAGGGAAGTAGAGATCAAAGCATCAGAACAAATAATTACATGAAGGTAAATTCCATGTGATGTAGGAAGCTGCACAAGCCTCCAAAGAATAGCAAATAGTTTGGCACGGAGCAGCGTGTAGGAGTGTGAGCAACACGAAAGCCGGGCTTTCAAAGGGAAGATGCCTCTCCTCCCGATGAGCCCGGGAATCGCTGCTCTCAAACCTGTTAGTTATACGGGGTTGCTCTTTGCTGTGTCAGCAGCCCCATTATGAACCTTTATTTTCTGAGCTTCATCACTCAGCTGAACCAGCGCTAATCTGTAGCACAGAACGGCTGTGTGGGGTCCCTTCATTCGCCTGGGAATTTTAAAGGTAATTAAGGAGGAGAAAGCCCGTCGTGCTATATTTGGTGACTGTTTTATTTTCTCGCTGTTGGTCCTGTGCCCAGGAGAGGAGGTTGGAGGGTGGGAATAGTGGAATTGCCCGTGTTGCCTCCACGCGCCTCTCGAGGCCTTCTCGTGGTCGTTTGCCCGTGAGAAACTGCTATTTCAGCAGACGACGCTGCAGTTAGGGCCGTCTCCGCTTTGATGCGGTGCGTGCGCGGGCCGCACCGGCCCTCGTCCAGGCTCCTGCAGGAGAAGGGCCTTTCTTTTTCCCCCTAAAACACCAAACGAGCCATGACGAGTGACAGTCGTGGTATCTTCACTGTGGCGTCTTTGTGGTTTTCTGAATGAATCGTTTTTTGGGGGGGGAAGTTTTTTGTTTCTTTTTTGTTTTGTTTGTTTTTTTCCTGAAAAGTGCCAATGAATTGGGAAAGTTGAAGAATTCATAAATTTGCATCATCTTAAAGAATAGTGGTTTATGTGAGGAGAAAAACAACACAAAACACAAAGAGAAAGCAAAATCCTATTTTCCATTCTGACACTTTCAAAACCTAATATGCCTTTGTTATTTATTTTCCCCCCACATTGGCAGGTGCCAAAATAAATAGAGTTAAGTGGACAGAAAGTGTGTAGCACAAACAAACAAAAAGACTCTCACTTCGGCTAGCATGTGAACGAAAATTATAGAGCACAGATGTACCTGTCCTGAAAATGAAATAAATTATTAAGTCCTCTATAAATGACCCTGCAATTTCTCTCCTTCTAATTAGAAGCTAGGAACATTTAATTCCGTGAAGAGCCTCCGCCTTATTCTCTTAGGTTATAAAAGATGTATTCCTTCAAAGACGAGGTGTCATGCAATAATAGGCTGACACCTGAGCATGGAGTTGACTAACCTGTTTGCTCTCAGAATGCACCAAGCTGATCACTTGTGTTCCTGTCAGCGTCCTGAGGCAGATGAAATATTTGTCATATATTTCAATATTTATTGTGCCCTAGGGGTGTTGTGGGTGAGATCTGCACTGGATTAAGAAAAATTGTCGTAGTTGAACTGGTTCAGGAATTAGTTAAAATACAACTTTAAATTAAAATATAACAGGAATTAGTTTAAATACAACTTAAAGTATATTTTTAATGATAGAGGTTTCAAGTTGTTTAATTAACCTACTTTAATTAATATTCCAGTTAAGATGCTGCAGCTTTTTTTACTAATGTCATTCTTGTAAAAGAAAAGGATGTAGGTCTAAATATATTTCCTTTCCTCTCACGAGCAATGCAGGAATTGGCTGTCACCTTCTTGAAGGAGGGATGAGTAGTGGACCCCATTGGTTATATATATACACGTGTGTGTGTGTGTGTATATATGTTTATGTATGTGTGTGTATGTATACACATATATAAATATATATAAATATAATAAAATACCCAAGATAAGACATTCCTACAAAAGCAAGCATTTTCCTAGGCAAGATCTATTTCCCCCTCCCAAAATCTCCGTTTTTTTGCATTTGGGAAAATCAAACGACAGTAGTGCCTGGCAAGTCAATGTTCATCAAAATAATTGTGTTTTTAGGATCAAATGAACGCTTTTCAAGCTGTTCGCCTTGCTCAGAGTCCTGGAGGCCCCCGGGGTCGGCCGCGGTGCCGCGTGCCGGGCAGCGGGCGCCACGGCCCAGGAGCGATGCCCTGGCGCCTTCCCTGGAGCTGGGCACCTGCCCTGGCGCCGGAGGGCCTCGCGACGGCCTCATCCCTCCCAGCGGGGACAAATTAACATGAATTAATTAAACCATTGCGCCGATAGAGCTGCCTCCTGCCAAAAGAGATGCTGATGCGCGTGAGAGGAAGAGAAGGTGAATTTTGGCAGGTCTCTAGGGGTGCTGAAGGTCTTGACTTTTTTCCTCAGGATGTGCTAAGCAAGCAAGGCCATTCCGGGGCAGACGGAGGGCTGGTTGCAGGCCAGGGGGAAAGCGCTTTCTGCAGGTTTGCTGGAGGAGGCAGCACTGAAAGGCACTTGCATCTTCCCCTCTTCCCTGTACACAAGGTCATTTTTAAGGCCGGCCAATGCTGTGTTTAGGTAAGGTTGATGTTTTGACATCAGCTGACAAAAGCCAGGAAACTAACACTTTGCGCTGACCCTGGGCAACTCACTAACTCCCAAATGTTTGTTTTCACAACAGTGCGAGTTAAGGACTGAGTTCTACTTAGGAATTTCCTGGCTTTTGTCAGTTTGCCTTACAGCCATAACCTGGTTTGAACATATTTCTTTCTGTATTTAATACTAATGCTGGAAGTGCTATTTACAATAGCCATCTTCTAATGAGTGGGAAAGAGTACAAAGTGTTTCTAGAGAGGGAACATCAAGTGTTTGAAATTGGTAACAGGCATGGAGGCTGTTGGCAAAGGATCATTTTACTCATTAAGAGGTCAGTTCTGTAAAAAAGGAGCACTTTTTTATTCTTTTAGATGCTCTTACCACAAAAAAGCTATTTTTTACCTGCTGCCTTGCAGCGGTAGCAGGGCAGAAAGGGAATTGTCTTATCAAAGAAACTGATCATGGTCTTAAAAGACCATTTGAAAATATGTCCCTTAAACAAAAAACTCTCCCTTGATTCACTTTGATGAATTTGATGGCAGCATTTCTTGATGGCTATTTTCTCCTCCGAGTTTCAAGTATAAAAGCTTGCAGTCCCCTAGAAAGTTCATGAGAGGGTCATCCCTTTATCACTTGGACAAAATGAATCCTTCTCTTGAAACCAATAGAGTTACTCACAGGAGATGAATTCCCAGCAACGAGTTATCACATAACCCAACCTGCATATAGGACATGATTTTATACATGCTAAATACTAAATAGTACTGACTTGATGGCTCATTCTGTTGTCTTTTATATATGTGGTTGCCCAGGAATTAGTAAAATTAAGGCAGGGGAAAAAAAAAAAAAAAAAAGGATGTATGTCATTAAAAAAATACTGAAACAAGACAACTCAGAACAGCTCTGAGTTACAGCTTCTCAGAAAGGCTCCTGAATTCCAGGGCTGCTGAATGAGCCGCGCGGTGGCCGTTCCCTGCTTTCCCTGTGCTGGAACCGCTTCCCCGCGTGCTGCGGCCGGCGCTGTGCGCCCGCCTCCGTGCGGCCTTCGCTCTGATGTGACACGTCCCCAAGACACAGGACGGCCCATGGGCTGCAGGGGCTTCCTGTGCATTTCTTCCACCTTTTTTGAGTGGATTAGCACCTTTTTTTTGTTTGTTTTTTTCCCTTAGTATGCTTTCAGTGGGAGAAGATTCCTTCTTGCCTTTGCTGAGATGGATTTAATAGAGCTGCTTTGCAGAAAAAAAATGACTTGTGCCTCTCCTCCCAGTCACTCAGTAGGAGTTTGTTAGAAAGCGCCCAGAAACGGCCCCCTGGGGCTACTTACTTTCTGATGCTAAATGACTTGCCCTAATGCAGCCGTTCAATTCTCTGACCTTCTGC
Organism: Nothocercus julius; assembly: GCA_013398735.1. Classification (NCBI taxonomy): domain Eukaryota; kingdom Metazoa; phylum Chordata; class Aves; order Tinamiformes; family Tinamidae; genus Nothocercus; species Nothocercus julius. Next base: position 15,166,909 of record VZSV01000003.1, read on the forward strand.
AGGCCTGTGACGTGCTGCGCCAATTCAGGTCATACTTTTAACTGCCACAAACCTTGCAATATTATCAATATAATGGCTATTAATGCAGAACGTTAAATGATGAACAGGGTCTACATGGCATGTCCGAATGCTCTGAGACAATGCTATTGGTTCTTGACCAATAGCACGGCTGTAGCTTGGGGTTATTTGGGCCATCAGCCAGCCTCGGCGTGCCAGGGGCCCCAGGCTGCACGGCCCGGGCCAGGGCACGGGCTGCCTGGCACTGCGTGAGCTGCGTTTCGCAAGCAGAGGGCCCGGCCACCCCTGCACGGCTGCCAGGGCAGCGAGCTGACCCAGGGCCTGGCGTTGCCCGCAGGCATTGCGCTGGCCCTGGAGAGAGACATTGCCATTTGCTCGTTAGCCTCCTGCTGGGCCAAGCTCTATTTCCCTTTGTTTTGAGCTAAAGGCTCTCTTTCCCTCTCTCAGTTCTTCAAGGTTTCTCCCTGAGAACAAAATAAGGGGTTTCTCCTGGAAGAAAAAGGTTTTCTGGCAGTGGCTGGAGGTACAAAGGAGTGAGTGACAGGCCTGACAAGCCGCTGGGGTGAGGAGCTTTGGCGTGTGCAAATAGCAATCTTTGTGCTGGGTGTTGGTGGAGTTACTTATTCATTAGATCTCTTTTCACTAAGTTAATGAACTTATGCAGCCTGATCCTGCTTCTCATTTGGTTGGTGCCAGTCACAGTTCTGTAGGGTTTGGGACAGAAGAGATCACTGAACTTCTGGGCTAATCCTGAGTGCTACAGGCCCCTACATTTTAGTTGCACGTGGGCCTTTGCCTGAATATCTTTCAGGGTTTCTCTCAGAACGGCATTCAGCCTTGACTTAAACACGCTGAGAAGGGAGAACCTACCTTGCCTTGGCAGCTTGTTCCACCTGTTAACAACCCATGCGGTCGGATGTCCTATTTTGAGCGTATCTGGCTCCGTCTTTTAACTCCAGCTTCTTGCTGTGCCTTTTCCCATTAGATTAAAAGGTGTTTCAGTTAACCAAGACCAAGATGAGGTCTCGTTTCTCCAGTTCCACAGAGAAAAAAGATGGTTTTGGATATACCGAATGATTGTAATATTGAAGTAACCTGTGCTGCACAGAAAGTTTGCATGATGCAAAGTGCTGCTAGTTTTGAGAAGGCCAAAAATTTTGGTACCCTCAGACTAATTTTCTTAGGGTTTCTGCAACTGTTTAGGTACTGTGAAACTTGTATCCGAACCTAGATAAAAATAATGGAAAAGCTTTAAAGTGATGAGGAGTAATTCTCGTGGGACGGGCATTCATCCAGAACCACGCAGACCTGCTTGCTGTTTCATCTCTCTGTGTCTCCGTCTTGTCTTCCCCTTGCACCGTTTGTCTTGTCCTATCATTTCAAGAAAAACTTGTATACAGGGCCTGCTAAACTACACGGTGGTGGTGAAATTGCCCTAGTCACACAGGCATAAGGAACGCTTCCCCCCAGCTCCTCCAACGGAGTGTACTTCCAAAGTAATGTAAACTAAAGCTAAAAACCAAACATGTGAGTATGAGGATAGGGCTGCCCAGTTCCTGCATCAGTCTAAATTCAAATCCATCTTATTTTGATACAGGTTTCCAGTGTAGACAAGTTTTGTGGTACAAAAGGTGCTGGAAAACAATCACCAGACATGAGGATCAGTTCATCACTTTATTTTCTTAATATTTCAAATATTGAGAAATGCAAAAAAAAAATTCATTTTGGAAACAGACAAAATGCAATAGTCTCTCCAAATTATCACAGAAGGAAGAATCACTAGGAAGAAGTCTTGACAGAGGTTGTATTATAAAGCCTTCTTAGCAGTTGAATTATCCAGGCTGACAATGAAACCCTAAAGCTCTTGTATTTTGGCATGTTAATCGATCCATCACTTGAGGTGAGTATGTTTTGATCCCTGCGGTGTCAGAAAGGGCCCGATGGTGACAGCATGCAGAGGTGCAGCATGTACAAGCTCTGTGTGGCCAGGGAAGGGTTAACCAAGGCCAGTAAACGAGGTGCCAACGCAGCTCAGCTGAGGGCCCACTGAAATGGGGATAGAGCAGCTGTGGCTGGTCGTTGCGCCTAAGAGCCTTGCGGAGAGGGTGCAGGCCTGCGGCGGGGAGTCTTGCTCGCAACGCGTTGCTCGTGAGTGCTCTGAGATACTGCTGCCGCCATAAAAGGCTCGGAAGGGTTGGGGGGTTGTGTATTTGGGGGTGAAGCTGAAGGCTACAGGTTAGTCAGTGTGAGAACTAAACCTCTGTTGTGAGAGGAGGACTTGTTTTGGCTTCTTTATGTTCCTCAGGGCTGTGTGTTTTGTATCCTCACTTTGGTCCCTTGGGTTCACTGTGAGGTGGTTTATGTCACTGCACCTGCACAGCATTAACTTAGTTGTCCCTTCTCCACACCAGGAAGAAAGAAATGGTGAATGTCTGTCCCTTGAATTAGCAAGGTGAACAAGCTCAGGACAGTACTGAGGCTGGGGGTAAATGTGGGCGTAAGCAGGAGTGAGAAGAGGGAGAGAAGGCAAGTCGGTAGTGGAGGGCTCTCCACTGTGTCTCTCAAATCTGAGCATGGTGGTGAGTCCTTTCTGGGAAAAGTGTGCTGAGTAAGAGGATGGGGTCCAGCTCTCATTTTTATTATGTTTTCTTTCAGAAGTTGGTGCCCAGGAAGATGTGGAACTGAGGCAAGAGTCAAATAGAGACCCACACCCATGGACATGGTTACTGGGGCAGCTTATTTCAGAAGGAAAACTGAGGTAAGTGACTAAGCTTACTGTCTGTGGGTCTATGTGCTTGATGGAGGCCTTGTCTCTTGGAGAGTTTGGGAAGTTGAGTTGGATAGATTCTGATAAGGACCTTGTGCATGCTTGAAGCCTTCTGTCTAACTTTTAGGTCTTTAAGTTTGTTAAAATGCTACTGTTCCTCTTATCTGAGAAATGGGCATGGCTGAGGAACTTCTAAATAATTTATAAGATCTCTCCTAATGTCTGTGGTGGAGAATGTTGCAATGAAGTAGAGAGTGCTCTAAAATGTTTGTAGTGGAGCCTTGGCATCTGCCCTAAGTGCATTTTATTTATTGTTGATTAAGAGTAGCTTCAGTCTGCTCCTGCGAGCTGGAAGGTGAATGGTGGTGAGGTGTACTAGATGGGCTCTCGGAGTGTGCCCTCTGCTCCAGGCTCGTCCAAAGGGAGACCAGTTTGTGTGCTCTGAGGGAGCCCGTGATGTAAACCAAGGCACTGCTCGGGGGAATTACCAAGACGTTTGCTGCAGGAGTGTATTTCTGATACAAGTGAAAATGGCAATGTAGGCATGATCTTCTTGACAGGGATGTACCTTTGAAGATGAGTATCAGAATATGTAGTTAAAATTGCTTGCTTTTCTTGATGTATTCCAGTATTTTGTTTCTGGAGACTGTCAGGAGCTCTGAATCTGTTCAGCAAAGTGGCTAAGGAGGATTAACATTTGTTTCTGCAAACTTCAGGCAATATCTGGGTTTTGTTGTAGTACATGGTAACCAATAACTTGTAAGAGAGAAGCTTTCAAGGCTTGGCTCACAGATAAAGTAGACTGAGAGCTGGGCAAAATGGAGTTTGATCATCACCTTGAATGTATGGAATTGAAGTGCAGACTACAATGATCTTCTCTAAAGTCAGTTGGGAAGTCTGCAGCGCAGTAGGTGAAATTTGTCCTAGGAACCCACAACAGTCATCCTCTTACCTGTGCAATGTTGTATGTTGATATAATAATTATGTAATCACTGACAAAATACAGTAGGATAGCTTGCTGTGACTTGAGTTGCACTATGGGCTCATGAGCTAGCGCAGAGCCAGGAGCAAAGAGGGATCTCTTAGTAAAGCAGTTTCTGTAAAAGAGCTCCACTTATTGTCCTTACAAGCAACAAGCATATCCTATTTCTCTCTTTAAAGTCCTCAGGGAAGGAAACAATGGGATCACACAGGAATTTATGGGGTTTCTAAAGTCAGGGTGTACTCAGCTTATTTTTGGTTGTCATTCTACTGACCTTACTACTTGAATCAGCTATTTCAATATAATCCTTAGTTTTAATCTAGAACACATAATAAGAATACAATCATATAATGTATTTGCTATCTTTCCAGACTTTTTTTGTTTGGGTTTTGTTTTTTTGGTCATATTTTTGATATCTTCAGGGTATCCCATAAATTCATCACCACTGGCATTAGTGCAACTAGCCAGGTTTCATTTTGTTACTTTCTGTTCAGATTTTAAGTGGTACATGGCTTTCTCTCCTCTCAGACATTAATCACTTCAGGAAACACTTTGCTTTGTAGCCGGAGGCCCTCATTCTTGCAAGTGTTCAGCCAGTAGTGATCTGATAAGCTTAGTGCTAAAAGTACTTTGTGAAAAGAGATTTCATTCATCTTGAATATTGGGTAACAAACTGTCAAGATTTCTTCCTTTTTAATACATCATTTCTATACAGCTTAGACATCAGACAGGACAAATATCTTTTCACTTTCCTGGTCTAGATATAATTGAATGAAGCACGCTACTGAACCCTTTCCCCTCCAGCCTCCAGGAAAGGAAATCTTATATAATTAGGTATTGCATTTGTCTTGCATCATCCAGTTTACACATCAAATAATACAAATGATGCATTACTATGTGACTTCTTCAATTTGCAGTTCTAAGTACCAAGATAGTACTAGGATGAAGTTGGTTGTCAGGTATGAAATGAAAGAGGGAGGGGGGAATGGATTATAAAAGAATTAAAATACGAACAGCCTATGCCAACCTGGCATATCAAAATCTTTGAATTTCCTTCAGAGTCTTTTTTTTTTTTTTTCTTTCTTTCTTCAAAGCTAGTAATGATTTTGGCTCCCTGAACTTGAAGCTATTTAAAGGCTCAGGCTCTTGGATGTTGTCTCCTGTTTTTAAGGAGTACCAGATCAGGCACACAGACACATAAAGCTCTGAGTTTCATTTAAATAAGTAACTTCTGTGTATGTGTGGGGGTTTTTTTTTGTTTGTTTGTCTGTTTTGTTTTGAATTCACTTCTACATTAAATGTGTTTGCTGGCAAGTACTTGACTTGTTTCTGGATCTCTGTCCTTGCACAACAGGACCTGTACTGGGGACAGGTAGACAGGCTGTTGTGTGGCTCAACCTAGAGGAGTGCGGAACTCGGGGCTGTAATCCTGCCGTAGTCAGAGGTGTTCCTGTGAAACCTAGTTTCATTAATTTTTACTATGCTCCTTTTTAAATGGAATTAATTAAGGGGGTGAAAACTTGTAAAGGTTGCTGAATGTGGAAAAACCATATGGTGGGCTATGGGAAATGCCTTGGTGCGCAGGAGTTCAGGATTGCCACAAAGCAATTCCCGTCTGAGAAACATGACCATGGCAGTGTGCAGCTCTGTTTATTATGCATTAGCTTATCTATAGCGTGATCTGGATTGTTCCACCCTGTATTTTCAGTCTAGATTCTAATAACATATTTGTGTATCAGTGGGAATAGTAGGAAACATTCACTGTAGAATTGGCAGCAATATAGTGGAAATCATAAAACACAAATGTGACGCACAAAATATCAGCTGTATAGTGTACTTTCTAATTAAAACCTCAGTGTGAGAACTGTAGCAGAGATGAGTTTGGTGGACTTTTGACTTTCATGTTAACAAGGGTCCAGATTTTGGCAGACTTGTTCACGGGAAGTGTGTTCTGAAAGACATTTAGATAGCTGGGCTATTGCATTATGGTAACCACAAAACAAGATGTGGTAATAGTGGGGTGTTTCACACCTCTTGTACCACGTTATCAGATTCAACTTAGTCTACTCTACACATTCTCTGCAGTGTCCTATCCTCAACTTGTATTACAGCTATTCACCGCTTGTTCTGCAATTAATATTCAGTTTTTGTCTTGATTTTACTCGTGTATAAACCGTTAATCAAAAGGAATATTAACCAAACAGCCTCATAAATCTGACCATCACATTGTTTATTTAGCTTCTCTGTTGTAGGTTTTAATACACTTTGCAACAGATGTTGACCAGCTACAGCGTAGTCTGCTGATGATAGTCTGTAAACAAGTGAGACCAGTTAAATGTGCACTGACAATAGCGCAAAATCCTACAGAGAGGAGGAAATAGTCATTTAGTGTGCATGTGTGTGATTTTTGTTTGTTTGTTTTGTCTTCTTTTTAAAGCCAAATGTCTTATTTGGGATAGGGAAATTTATAATTAGTGTACTATTATTGTTTCAGGTTTAATTCTGCTGGGGAGCTATATAGACAACTCAAAAGTCCTTATTAGAAGAATAATGAATCTTAATATTTAAATGCGCCTGGTTTCTTCTTCAGTAAGATGGGTAGCTATACCTTCCAGGTCAATCTTAAAATAATTTTTTCTCATGCATGAGAAAATGCAGTGTTTAGAAAAACAGGTCCTGTTCCCTAGACGGTACCTGTAAGTGTTGCTGCAATACGGACAGTCGCTCTGGGCACGCAGTTTACAGCTCTTGCTCCCAGCTGGGCCAGCTGAAGGATTACTAGCCCCCTGATGCTGGAAGAGCTGCGCATTGCAGAGTTTTAATAACAGCTTTCTTCACTCTGTAAAGCAATCTCTGTGCAGTTGGCTCGTGGCCTTGCAAAGCAGGCAGCTGACAGTATTTCGTTGAGCTTTAAAGGAGAAAACCAAGTCTGAACAAAACTAGTGAAGTAGTTTCAAATATATTGATGAAATACAGTTGTTTTATGAACTCAGACTTACTAGATTTTAATTATAAATAAATCAAAACACCCAACTGTCTGGAGGAAATAAAAGAACAGGGGAAAACAAACAGAAAAACACCCTTGAGTGAAGCAGACTGGTCTTGTTTTATCTAAACTGAAAGATGACATAGTTCAGGAAGTTGCTTGTTGTGGTCAAATAATCGCAAAGTGATAGTTCAGGGAATATACAACTAATGCTGCTGTCTTTTATTGATTGCTTTAAGCAAATAGACAGAAAAGGATTTTCCACTAATAGAAATGATCCATCAGTCTTTTGCAATTGAAGTGTCCACTGTCTGGGCAGTCAGTTGGTGCTGTATTAGAGACCAGATTTGCTCTAAGGATCGTGCTCTCATTCTGAGTTAATAAGGCCTCGCCAGTCTATACTTGATTTATGTGAAGCTGAAACTGAGTAATGGTTCTTCACCTGTATTACACTGACAGCTTTCTGCTTCCTTTTCCAACATCAGAAGTGATTTTTTTTTTTTGTGTGTGTGTGTGTGCTTGAAAGCTTGTCTGTCTAACCCAAACAGTTGGAGTTAATCTAGTAACTTGCTGTTACTTACAAAACTTGCTGAACTTCTTGTCCTAAGTGACCTCCCTTAGGAATGTGGAATTGTAACAGAGCATAAAAGAATTAAGTTTTGAAGTAGAGGTTTGGGGAGCAATATGCTTCGGTTTAGCGTTGTAATTGTTCGATTTTTAAACTAGGAGAAACAGATTTACCTTAAACCTTGCCTATCAAAAAAGCTGGCTGTTTTCAATGAGCAGAGCACCATCCCATGACTTTGACCTTTAAATCCATCTAGTTACTCAAGGAAAAGTGCTTTCCCGGGATCACTGTGCTGTGTACTGTTCAGTGTTGGAGAAAGCCTACCGCATCTTTTTGTGCCTGTTTCTTAACTCAGGAACTTAGCTAGATGCAGGCTAGATGTATTTGTGTGCATTTTGAACATACAGAAATCGTTTTGGCTTGCAGGTCAGTGAATACCAGTAATTCATTGTGAACCCTACATACTGCATAGGTATATTTCTGCACTTATACCTGCATTACATTTATTTATAAGTTTAAAATCTGTCACTTGTCAGTACAGCTCTATTCAGCTGAGAAAACCCCTCTAGCTTATGAAGAAGCTTTCTGCCTGGCATCAAGGAAGTGTTGTGCTTGGCATGTGTCCCCATGATGTACAGATCAGATGTAGGGGGAGCAGAGGGTCAGCGTCTTGGGACCAAAATTGTGGTGTGCCTTAAATTGCTGGTCAGGACAAAGCAATACAGCATCCGGGGTAATGATGGGAGGGAGAGGTTTACTGTTTAAAAATGTGTTTATGGAAACAGCACACAAACTGCAAACAAGCTTAACTTCCCTAATCTGCTTATGTACTCTTCTAGAGCCCAACTCAATTTGGTCCTGGCCAAGCACATTGATAGTGACACCTCCCATAATTCCTCAGCCTGGGAAGAATTTTGCTTCATTTGTGACTCTTCAAAAAAACAAAACAAAACAAAAAAAAAAATCAGGAAATGACAGTCATCTGAGTGACGTTGATATAAAACTTTGTGGTCCACAGCGTTCAGGCCATCAGTTTGTATCAATGTCTGCAAGCATCTCTGTAAGACAGACCAGCTTAAATGAACTTTCTACGTGGCAGGTTTTCCTGGCTGCACTGAATTGCTAACTTGCATAGCTTTTAAGTAAAGGACTTTGGTATGATAAAGGGATGCTTTTTTTTGTCTTGTTTTTTTTCAATGCTCTACTGGCTGTTCCTTTACTAGTACAGAAATTGTGAGGAAAAACGTCTGTGGTGTGTGTGTGTGTGTATATATATATGAAACTATCACCTTTCCCAATTTTTATATTTCTGCCGGGTGGAGATGTGTACTTCTCCACATAGTAAGAATAAAAAGCCAAAAGTTAGGTGACTTGCCTGAGGTTTTGTGGTGGAATGAAGTTGTGAATCAGGTCTTCCAGATCTTAGGCCTAAGTCCCAATCACTGGACTGTCTTCATCTTTCCTGTTGTGTGTCATTGCTAACAGTACTTCAGCTCTGCTGGAAGTGCTAATGTTGGGTTATAATATTAACGACAAAGTAACTACTACTCTTAACTTTCTGAACCTTCTTAACCTGTGCATCTGTTTAAAACTATTAAAATTAGACCCAATGGCCAAGGTGCTAGAAACAGCTTTGGGAGCCATAAATTGCCCTATGGGGAAAGAAGCTACTTTGTACAATCCTGAGAGTAGAAGTCCTTGTGAAGCCTCGGATGAGGTGTTTCTCTTCCTCTCACCATCCCTGGTACTTGTGTTGTGCTGGTGAGTGTAGAAGTTGGGTTCTGAGCTCAGTCACTTTTCTGGGGTGTTTGAAATGATGCCTCAGCTCTGGGGCTCTAAGTGGCCTGTGCTATGACCTCACTTGTGTTGTTTGTGTTATTGTGCCTGGTGAGTAGGCAGTGGGCTACTAGGTCTTCCTAAATGTCTTATCTGAGTCAAAAATATTCTAGAAAACCCTTGCCCACAATGATGAAGGAAGAGCTAGTTCCAGAACATGGAATCTTCAAGATTCTCTTTGAAGACCACTTAGCTTTTCAGCAATATGTTTCCAAAATGTCAGGGAACAGTTAGATGGTGTTGCTGAATATAACTTAGGTTTCAACTAGATATCAGTAGGAAAAGGTGGTATTTAACAACAAATCAGCATTGTTTAAAACATTGAACTATTACTGGCTAAGTCATTCTTGGCCAAACCTGGCCCAGTCTATGGCTTTTCTCTACAGATTGAAGTTGGAAGCAAAATCTGAATCTAGAAAGAGCTCTTCCAGTGTTGTCATGTCTGCTGTCTTACCACAGAAAATGCAAAAAATGATGTCGATAACTTGCCCAGGTTTCAGGGCACAGTACTATTTTGAATTATGCCAGTTAGGCCAATCAGAAGCAGCAATCTTCATGGAAGTTCATTTTAATAGATCTCTGCTAGTATTTGTGATTGCATAAAATTATAGGTTCATTCATAGTTTGCATTAAACTTTTTTCTTTGACAATGGTTGGTACTCCTAAAATAAGCATGCATATAAGACAAGGTACTTACAGGAGGCAGGAGAAAAAGGCTGTTATAAGTCTTTGACTCTCTTGAAAGTTTGATGATGGTAGACAATGTGCATGAGGTACTGAATGTTTAGCTTAAACTTTATATAAAAAGACTTCCTTCCAAAGACTTTCTAGAAGGAATGCTGGAATGATGAACTCTACCCCTGGCACGGATGTAGATCAGACTTTGGCTGTTGACATGATGTCTCCTGCAAGCTGGGGATCCTTTCTTTGAGCAGTCTATCAAAGATCAACAGGAGGTTTCTGATGGCTCGTGATACTTGATTGATGACTTGGACCAGTCATTAGGTCAAACTTTGAAGAAAATTAACTATTGTAGATTTCTTGTAATCTTTTATTCTGAGGTAAGTGGTTCTGCTCACTTGGAGTTCAACATGAATCTTCCCTAGCCAAAAAGGAAATATACAGTGAGTGGGGAGCTGACAATGCGGGAGAGAGGTTCATGCTCTAGAGATCCTGAATTCTTGCTAATTTTGAAAACAAAGTTGACTTATTTGTAGAGAATGAAACACTGTTCACTATCAACACAGACATTTAAATACCCCGGCTAGGAGGCTTTCCTGGATGTTGTCAAAGTCCTCATTAAATTTGTGGCTTTGGGTGGTGACTTCTTTAATGAACCAAGTCTGCTCAGACTGTCTAGACCATTATTATTTTCACAGGATGACGTGGTTTCAAGCTCTGTGTATTCATAGTGTCACTGCTTTTTAATATGACACAGTTAAAATGTATTTCTGTTGCATCAGAGTACCACAAATGTGTACTTTGAGTCTCTCCCCACTGTCTCTGTGGATGAGTACTGTGCAATTCTACATGTTGTTCTGTAAGCCATGAAACTAATGAAGCCAAAGGATTTCCATTGCTTGTGCCCTAAACCCTATTTGTATCTTGGCTTCTTTGCATGCTCTCAATGCCACGTCTTCCCATTTCCCCTCATGCTGGTCTGGGCATGTACTGGCATATATTATTGCTAGGTGGAAGCTGGGAATGTGCTCATTAGCTGCTCGGGAATTGTGTGCTTATTGGCCAACTGGAGGTGGTTTCTCAAAATAGATAAGGAAAAAGTTGTTCTAGTTCACCTGCCTTAAAGATGATTTGATCAGTCTCTCCAGCATGAATTCTCACAAATTTTCCTGGAGCTTTTCATTTTTATTCTTCAACCAAATTCTACAGAAGAGTAGAAGCTGGTCAGACTTCATAGGTTGTTATGAGTGAAGGAGGGGGTCAGGGAGATGGCCAAACAGGACTGTATAGGTCCCAGGTTGCCATGGACTGCTATAACATACATTGTGTGTCTTCCTTGAACTGTAATTCCAAGCTGCTGCAGTAGTCCCCAGGCATGGGGTGGGTGCCTGAAGGGTGGACTCTGGCTGTGTGCCAAATACTGCTTAACCCCAAGGGGTGCCAAGGGGGGTAAGCAGGGAGTGTGGCGTACGAAGAACTTGGAATTAAATTCTGAATCTGCCACCCATCAATGCAGGCAAAAGGGAAGATGGTTAAATACTTTTAATAATTCTTGGTTCGTTTCTCTAATTGTTCTTCTCAGTTCTCAAAAACTTGGAGAACTGCGTTTCTTCCTAGGCGTACTTTAGAGACTTTTTAAAGCCGACTGCAGAAAAGATGATGAGAGCATCGGGTATGGCGTGAGATATCCCAAAGGGCCACTTATCACAGCGCGGCCCAGAGAAACACGCCAGTTCCGTGCCCAGAGCTGTGCTGCTGCGCCATCGTGGCGCCGGTGCAGAGCGGATCGGTACGGCCTCCGCAGCTGCTGCAGCCCGTGGCTGCATTGCCACGAGTGCTCCGTGGCGCGCCCCGGGCTTGGTGAACCCAATCCCGGTGGGTCTTTGAAGACTCTTATTCCTGGCAGAGCAAATGGCTTTTGCCTAAGCAAAGATGCTGCCTAACCCTGAAGGTGCTGGAACCATCAGGCTTGGTCAAGAAGCCAAAATTTGACAAGAAGAGACCTGAAGCAGAAAGGCCTCTGGCTTCTGCAGCTGCTCCTTTTCTTTGGAGCTCCTTAGCCTTTCCCCAAGGCGGTAACTTTGTGTGGCGGATTGAATCCCTGCCCTGCCTATGTCTAGTGGGCTGCACTCCAACTCAAACTTGCAGTCACGGTGCATATGGGCTGAAGACACGGTTTCATGTTCAACCCGGGCAACGGAGTCCCACCTGTATATGCAGCAGGCAGCTGTAGCTAGTTAAAACAAATTTTAGTTGTAAGAGACCACCTAGGCCTACACTTAAGAGGTTCCCTCTGCCACCTTCCAGACCTCTAACAGCTTCTCACAGCAGAAGCTCACTGAAAATCTAATCAAGATCTTTCTTTTCCAATTATTTTGCCTACCAAGTTGCATCATCAGGATGATAGGTATACTTATTTAGTTATCTGCAGGTAGGGTTCAGCCCTCAGTTCTCTGCAGGACAGGAACTGCAGAATTATCCAATCTCATGGAGACAAATGCATCTTCTGTCTTAGACTGTACTAAAATGCTAGACTCAAATTTGAGAAAAGATGGTTTTTAATGTACAGACCATATGTCATGTCTGTTCTGCAGTTACTTGAAGTATCACTTGGGAAAAAGTCTCTAGTACTGTCAAGTCTTAGCATTGCAAGTCTATCTTGCTCCAGTTGAGACTACTTTTTTATTTTTTTTAATACTAGTGACCAGTCAAAACAAAAATAGACTTATTTAATTACAGGACTCTGGGAACTTGCTTGCAAGACAGAAGTCTGATAGTGTTGCAGACAGCGTTTTCTTGTATTCCTCAAGAGTTGCTTGGCAAGTAAAAGAAGTTAAATCTAATATGAAAATAATTCTTCAACACTACATAGCTGATCAGTGGTGGTATCATTGTCTTAATTTTTTTTAAGACATGATTTTATAGCATACATTGTACCATACAGTTTATAGCACACATCTGCATATTTAAGCTATCTATGCAGGTATAATTAGAACTGGTTGTATTTTCCCATATGATAAAAATCTCTTTTCTACTGCTAACTTAAGGCAGCATTCCTAAGTTTTCATGGCCTGTAAGATTTGGAACATCTTAGTTTGGAATAACTGAAATTTATTAATATTTTTCCAAGGGATATGTTTAAAGATTTTTTTCAGATAAGAAAATAAAGTACTAAATGTCTCCCTAGAATAACATATGTGCCCAGTAAGTGTGGCTTTTAAATATGGTGATTTATAGCAGTGTGAATAAAACTTTATAATTAATCTTTCAGCATCTTTTTGAGTGACAGGTTAATAAATGTTATTTCCATCAGTGCAGCATCTGACTAGATCCAACAGTTTAAAAAAAAAAAAAAAAATCCACAATGTATCTCTTTCCCTGCCCCCAAAAGAAAGTCCCGTTTGTAAACCTAGAAGGCTGGGAGATTAGATATGAAGATACCATTGTATGATCCTTTCCCTGAATTGGGTGGGGATGTGTATTTAATACTAAAGGTAGTGATGGAACATTGCCTAGTAAAAATAACTGTTGCGGTTTTTTTGGTGCATTTTTTGTGCTTTTTTTTTTTTTTTTTTAATTACCAAACGCTGGCTCAAGAGTAGAGTTTTCATGGATTAGCCTAATGCTCCTTAGGGCTAAGGAATGCCTAGACCAGGACAAGGAATCCTGAAGGGCAGGTTCCCGGGCAGAAGCGGGTGGTGGCTCTCCCTGCGTGTCGCTGTTAGAGTAACAGCAGGTCACACGTTAAATGGGACAATATGACTCCAAAATGACACGCTGGTGTCCTGCAGCAGAAGGCAGTGTGCAAGGTGGGAGCTTCCCCCCACTTCTGCATTGCACAGTGTTAACCTGAACTCACTCGCTGCCCTGGGCCTGGGTGACCGCAGGGGTCTGGGAGGTTTTGGGAAGCCCGTGGGGCGTCAGAACTGGGAGCTGATGGCAACAGAGACCACTTCTGAGGAAGTGCCGTAGCAGGGCTGCTTCAGACCCAGGGAAAAGGCTTTCCTAGCTCCTTCATCATGATTTCTATGGCAACAGGCAGTGTCACACATTTATCTGAAGTTAGTGAAATGTAAGACCTTTTAAATTTTAATACTTCTTGGCCTCTGGGTAGGTTCACCACCTGCTACCTCATATAGCAGCTGTCTAAAGCAGTTTGAGTCGCTTGGTTTTTCCTATTTAAAACTTTCCCTTTGCTGAACTCCAGCTCGTAGACTGGTAAGACTTGCAAAGACTAAAAGCTGTGCAGCTGCCTCGCTGCAAGTGCTGGGACCCCCAGGCTGTGCCAGTAGCTGTACTTCATATGTCACTTATGCAGTTTTAAACTGGGTGGTTAAACAATAAATCTGCACATGGGCCTTACAGTCCCAGACTATGTTGTAGTAACTCACAAAATCCATTTCCATCTATCTGTAGCTACAAGTATTTTCAAAACATCCAAATGTTTCATAATTTTCTCTTATCACAGAGGCAAAGGGGCCCTGTTATGCCCAACTTATATGTGGGGAGTTGGATGCTAGCAAAGAGCAACCCCAGACCATGGATAGATCTGAACTCAGGCCCAAGTCAGGCTAATAGTTTAAGCAGACTGGTTGTGGAAATCTTGTGGAAATATGATGGAAGGTGATATGCAACAAAGGAAAGCAAAGCCAAAAGCTGTGACAGTTTTTTCCTGCTTTGTCCATTGCCCAGAAAGATTCAGATGTGACCTTTAAAACACTTGAGTTCAATTTTGTGAAGATTTGCCCATTTTTGTTGGCCTCATTTAATTCCCTATTAAAGATGCAATGCTATGTTGGCATAAAGATGCATGCATGTGGGTATATGAACAGTTCCATCTATTCATTAAACTCAATCCAAGCTGTTGCATTAAATAGATACCAGACCTTACTGTATCAGTTCCTTTTAGCTGTAGCCTGAAGCAGTGCTCTTAATATTTAACTTGAGAATAATTTGTACTTTAATATCACTATAGAGCAGAAAATCTATTTATAGTTCTATTTCATACAAAAAAAAATTTATTCAACTATTGCTCCACGTACAAGCCTCAGCTAAATTTTTGTTAACATATTAGCCATGAGAACTCTATAAGCCATATGAAGACTGGGAATAAACCTGTGTAATAGCTAAATGACGCCTTCTGAAGCATGGAGGTGTTAAATATTCTGTTGCCTCTCAGGTTTTTTACTTGCTGTATGAAGTCACTGACTATTGCGCATACTGCCATTTTAGAAGGGCCTACTCAAGTCATTAAAAATCATCATGAGGAAAGAAATTTGTGGGGGCTGAGGGGGCATAAGCATCTCGCTCGCTGAAGGTTGCGTAAGAGCAGCAGGGAATTAAAGGAAGTCTTGGGCCTTACCCTTAAGAGAGCAGGTGGTTGTGGAAAGCAGGGCCGCGGGGGTGTGCGGCACAGCGCAGCTTTGAAATGCCGGGGTGGTCTGCGCAGAGGCGGCTCCTCAGAGAGCCCTTCCTGCCGTGCCCCTCGCTTAGCACCCGTGTAACCCGGAGCTGCGAGTTAGGAACAGGCTTTGCTGCCTAGGAGGAGGTACCACCAAAAAAACGCTGGTGGAAAGACCCATAAAAAAGGACAAATATTGAAACTAACATCACTGTACTCAGAAAACGTGTGTAAATGGAGCCTTTCAGAGCACCGTGTGAAATCACAGATGGCAACTTTCTGATGTGCCGCAGGCAGTGCCTCTGCAAGCGCCTGGGGAGGCGGCGCCATCTCTCTGTTACCCCTTCCTCTCTCCAGAAAACTGGCATTCCTAATTCCACAGGAAATTAACACCTTTTGGCAAATTGCTTACCAAAGCCTCGTGCAACTTGGGGATTTACCACAACCAGCCAAAAGTATTTATTGCTTTTTTTTTGAATGCTGACTCGACTTTATTTCTTGGGTTAAGTGGCTTTCTCTGAAGCCTCAAGATCTGGTCCTAATGAAGAAAGCTGGGAGTACAGAGTGAGGAGCCCATATGTGAAACCATTGCTTTCCTTCATGGCATTTCACTGCTTTTGCTCTGTAATAATTGCCAGTTTAACGGATAAGTAGCAACTCTGGAATTCCCTGGAATGTAAAGAGAATCAATTGCAGTTGAACAGCAGCTGAAATACTTGGTTTGTGATTCAACCTCTGTTTGTAGCGGATATTCAGAGACACGGGTTTACGTTCTGGGTCCTGTGTGCATAAAGAAGAATACTCTCATAATCTCTTACAAGATTTGATTGCTTTCAATCAAAGCTTTGTATTTTTTGTTACTGGAAGCAAAGCTATATTCCAGTTACCTATGAAAAATGATGTATCTGATTATACTGAAAATTAAAAGATGTAAAGAGAATTTGATGGTTTTCAGGCGCATTTTGAAATCTCCATGTTTTCATTACTTCTGACCTTGAAAAAGCATGAAGACACCTTGTACCTTTCGCGCAAGTTCATAACCAGAGGAAGCCAGATACAGATAGACGAGGCAAACGCAGCATGTGCATTTGGGGGTTTCTGTCAGAGGTGTTCAGGGACAATTTACTTCTCCAAACTTCCTCTAGCGTTCGTTTAATTTATTTCCAAATTTATGAACAAAAACTGTACTTGGGACAAAAGTCATGTACACAATCAAAGCTGTCTGTCCCGTTGGCAGCCAGGCTAGGTTAACTTAGGCCTGTTTTTCCACATCAGATATCTAAAATGATGCGTGCACCTTCTAAAGGTGAAGGCTGAAGGGTCTATTGTGAGTTGGTTTTAGGTGAACTGTTTTTCTTTACCAGTTATTTTTTTTTCCAGGTGCTATAATTAGCAAGCTTCCACACTTTGTCTTTTTAATGAATTGTGAGATACGTGTAGGTGGCGAAGGAGTCTAAGGAGAATGCATTTGCTTTTTGTCTTAGTCTTGAAGTATGACTAAAAGGCGAGTTGTGAAGTGGTGTCAAAGTTTGTGAGTAAGGACAGAAAGCCTGTAGGGATCTAGTACTGTTCGTAATAAACCATCAAGGTAAAGGTCTGCTAGTACTGTTTAAGGATAATTCAAGAGATTTTTTTGTTGTTGTTTTTTGTTTGTTTTCCCCCCAAAAGGGTTTGTTTTTCCTATGAGTCAGTATCAGCTGTTTTGATCCTAGTGCTTTTTAGAATGAGACCTCTTTTATTTTTTTTGTTTGTTTTTAATCATTTTCTTACCTCTGTAAGAATCCACCAGTTATCTGAGCAAAACAACTATAGGAAAGGTGTATATAGAATGTCATGTACATTTTCCTTGCATAACTAGTAATTGTGTAACTTTTTTTCTCAGATACTAAAAGAATATTCAACACCAAATCAGTAGCAGATTTAGTAAGAATATCAGTGTTAGGGTTTTTCCTAATGTAACTCTGAAAAGCATCAGCTGATCACCAGAACTAAAATGGCAAAAATCAAACAGCAGGATTAGTTGCATTTTTTCCCATTCAAAGGTGACCATGAATGTTGCAAATCTGAGGAGTATCATCTATACTCTTTATAAAGGAGTAAATTCAGATAAAACTGAAATGAAAGGGATATATACAGTGAACCTTCCCAAAGCTCGACAGTGTGGATGGGATGCTGAGGTTTTATGCAGACTTGAGGAGATGAGATTATTTGCAGGTGCCTGGATCCATCCCTGTGCTAAGGCTTTTTCCCAACACTATGTCAGACCTGCCACGCATCAGGCCTGTGCCTTGTAGTTTCCGTAGGTTTATGTGGAGGTGCCTCCGACAGGACCCCCATGTGCTCTGAGGGGGGTCCTGTCTGGCCAGGAGAAGGAGCAGGCAGCTGCCATGGGCTGCTGTGTGTCTGGTGAGGGAGTGCAGGTACAACTCAAATATCTGAGTAGCAAGGCAAGATTTGCTCTCTGCTTAGCAAAAGCTGCAAGAGATCACTGCAGTTGTTTCTGCGGTGACAGTGGGAGGGCCAGGGTATGTGAAACTTCTGTTTTTTAATTTATTTTATTTTTTTAGTGGCTTTATTCAGAAGATTGAGAATAAGCAGATTCCGAGCTGCTGTCAGCAGGCTCCCTGTGGCTGGGCTGCAGTAACAGGGACAGTAATAAGAAAGCTCTTAGTAGGCGAGCAGTGTTCTGGGAGGCGGGAGAGCCTGACAGAAATGGATGTGGGATAAGCAGCAGTTGCAGCAAAATGGGCTGCTACCAGCAGATCATTAGCAGCCCACAGTGGTGTTGAGGACACTTTTACCCATTTTAAAGGGGGGAGGGGGGGAGGATTACTGCTATTAGGAGTAATGATCAGTGGCAGCAGTGTGTTTATATAAATGCTGGGAGCTATAGTCAGCAGTGGCAATCTCTGCTCGAGCTATATTAGGTCTGCTGACATCCAAGACATTTTTTCCTGATCAGTGTAGCATGTAGTTTTGATGCTTATATTTGCAGAATAAAAAAAAGACAAGACTGCTACCTCTTCGCAATTTGGAATTGCAGGAAAGACAGGCAAATATCCAAAGAAAGAAAATATCTGAAATGTGGTAATTTTTTTTGTTCTGAAAACGCTTTCTTTGTTGTTGTTGTTTTTTGTTCTACTGACCTGCCTTTGTCTGCTTGGAGTCGTAGCTAGCAGTTTCTGCAAGAAGTCTTTGCTGCTTTTCTTCTGAGACGCAGCACCCAACAGTAAGCCGAATTATCTACCTTCTTGCCAGTTTCTCTGCCAGTGCTCTCCAGTCCTGGGAGGCTGGAGAAGTCCCCTGAGGCCTGAGCTGCTTGTGTACATGGAGAAATGCTTCAAATGAAGTGGATTACTTCTGTAAATGATAATTTTACAGTGCTAGAGTTTCATTCCTCAGGAGTTGTTCTTGAGGTGTGTATTGGTATGAGAGAGGAAACTTCTCTGCTGGGTCAGTATAATTTCGACTAATTCATGTTATGGAGCTCCAGAGCTTGTGTTGCTGCTGATGCAACAAAATGAAAATCCTCTCTTCCCTTTCACAAGATATTAACTCTGAATCTCAGATGTGCTTGGCTGGCAGTTAGGAGGGAGTAGATTTGATATGGGGTCACTGAAGTGTAATAAAAATGGAACATGTAAAATAGTTTTTGCAGAGTACAACCATACATTAAGAGTAACTAATTCTAACTCATCATAAAGTGTGTCTGTGTCTATTGCAAAGTAGTACAGAACAACTCCCAGCTCGTCTTCTCATTGTGTGCTTCAGTTCTTACATTTGATATATTCCAGCAGTTAAGTCTTTGTCAAGTAGAGATTTCACTCAAATTTCCAGGAGAAGTATGAAGAGAAAACAAAATGGTTTTATATCTCATTATAAAAGGTTTTCCTGCAGGATGACCTTTTCATTAAATTTGCACAGAACCAACACTACATAAATAATAAACAATTGGCCTTTGGCATCTTGCATAAAGCCCGAGGTTTGCTCACTGGTGCTCAAAGCAAATATATGAATTTGTCAATGCAAAACAGTGACAAAAGTTCAGCAGGGTCTGTTACATCTCCCAAAGATTGTCTTGTATACGCAGGCATCGTTAACTTTCCATTGCCCTTGAATCTCACCTGCCTGACTCTGCTGCCACTGGGAATTATGCCTGTTTGTCGCAAAACCAGCGGAATTAAGGCAGTGCAATCCCACCTCTGTCTGAAAGGAGTCTAGCCCTTACTTGGGTGGAGAGAGGTTTTTTTTTCTGTCTGAGCCCTATTGTAGCTGCCCCTGGAGGCCAGGGCTCGCTTGAGATCAGCGTGGCAGCTGATGCTAGGTCATGTAAGAGACGACATAGATTTCAGCTGAACATCTGGAAAGATTTGCAGTATTGTCACTTACTATGCAATTCCTGCCTCAGAGCCTCCTTCCTTATACTCAAACAAGCTGTATCATTGAAGTTGCAGTCTGTTCTTTGTGGAGAAGCTGAGGTATGTGCTTGGTTACACTGTGATGCAGAGCTATCATTAGCAAGCCTACAGAAGCTGCCAGCCTCTTATTAGCTTAGGACTGCTCCAATAAAAAATAGATAATAATAATAATAAAAAAAAAAGGAGCTTCTCTTTTGTGGCTTGGCCTCATTTTAGTCAGTTCTTGAGCTGGTGTGAAGCACTGAAGTCTTATGGTGGGCCTTTGTCCTGCAGGTGCTTGTGTTCCAGCAATGGTCGGCTTCTAGAAATGAGGTGTGATGAGCACTGGTGTTCAGTGAACAGCCCTCTAAGTAGGCAGGTGGGGAGCTCCTCTCGTTGCCACGTCTCCCCTTCTGCTCTTCTCTGAGAGCTACTGACGCTCTGCTGGGAGCACCGCAGGTTAGAAACCAGCACTTGGTAATATGTCACCAAGTATTGCTGATTCTGCAAGGCCAACAGCATTAAGTAGAGTAAGGTTTGCAGACTTTTATTTCTGTAAGTCTTCTGTTTTAAAAAAAAAAAAATAAAAATAAAAACTTCACTAAGGTCTAACCACCTGAATTTTGCTCTCTTACCCATGTCAAACATGTTAAAGGAAACAGGACTGCTAAGTGAGCACAGATAGGTATTTGGCCCAAAAATATCAAGAAAGTTAAATGTTTCTATGTTCTGCATCAGAATTTCCCATTCTTGAACTCTGTGAAACAATGATGGACTTTGGCAAGGCATAGGTTGTACTCTGCCTTATTCAGTTTTATCGCTTTCCATCGTTGGAGTAGCTACACTAGCTACCACAATGCTGGGCTTCAGTTGCCTCTAAATATGTCTTGGTTTCGTGGAACCATCTTCTTTATCCAAAACGTAGCTGAAAAGAGCTTGTTTATGCTAGTTTTGTCTGTCTTTTTGAGCGATGATTATTTCTTTTCTGTGCCTGTCACTATGATCTGTTGTTGTGACCCCCGGAAGACTTATTTTGCTCAACTTCATGTTCATCCTGCTACCACGGCAACCAGGGGAGGCAACTGTTTACAGAGCTGATTTTAGGTACCTTAGTGGAAAGTTCACACCTGAAATAACAGGCAAATCAGATGCCATCAGATAAACAATGTAGGGGGGAAAAAAAGACTCTTTTTAGTGCAGAAGCTTACTTGATTTTTGACATTCTCTGGGCTGTTGACAGATTCCTTCTGTCATCTCTTCAGTGTTCCCTGACATGATACATTTAATGGGGTTTAAACCTGTTGCATCTACTTAGAGCTTCATATTCCAAAGCATACTCCAATGAAAAATCAGTCTGGGTTAGAAGTAAGCAAAACTGTTTTGCCTTGTTTTCCCACTTGTAGCCTAAGAAAGAGGCTGATTTGGTGAAGTGCAGCGTTCTGAGCTAAAAATGGTTACCAGTAATCGTAAAGAAAGTTTATGGAATAACTTCTGTGTGTTCAAGGCATTTGTTGTTCAGCACCTAGTGCAGATTGCTTTGTGGGAAACATACTGGGGCAGCTTTGATTTCTGTCAAAATATGAAAGCCATGTCTGAGTAGCTGGAATCCATGGGCTGGTTACGAAATGTTCTTCAGCAGCTTGATGTGGAGAAAAACAGGGGTTAGCTGATTAGCTCTTCTGTCTCTCCTGTGTTGGTCTGAAAAGACACTGTTGATTACAAGAATTCATCCCCCTAAATTCAGATAAGGAGGCTTCCCAGGCTTCCTTTGTGATCTGTGGCCTCCTGTTTTGGGTGCCGGAGTCTTTCCTCATGCCCATTGCTGGAGCATGGGGAGAAGATGTAGCTGGAGTGGCTGTGAGGTGCCCTGGCACCTCACGCCCTGGGGTTGTGGCAGCCAAGCCCTGACAGGGCTGCAGCCCAAATCACAGGGCGTGGGAGACTCAGCGCCGGGTAGTTGTGCGGGGAGGCTCTGCCTGCTGGAGGTATTTCCGTGTGGTGTGATAGGAAGGCGGAGATCAGCTCATGTCAAAAGCGGGCGCTCCCTGTCTTTCAGGGAGCTGGTTTGCACTGAATCGATGCCCCTCTCTGCTCCAGGATAGGACACAAACAAAATGGTTCGCAAAAAAATGTGACGGGGAAATGCAGCCCACGTGTGGGGCTCAGCTCAGTGAGGAAAAATGGAGATTGTTTAATCGTGTAGCGGGTGTCCTGCCTCTGCGTGTTAAACGTGGAGCCTGCTGTCTTTCCCTGCATCTCACACTGGCAAATCCTACGCTTGATGAAATTAATTGGAGTTTTGGCACTGACATCAAAGACCAGAGGCAAAAAATATATTGCTAAACAAACAAAAAAGGATTGTTTTGGGACAGCAAAAAAAATCTCTGGCCTAGAAGAAAGGGTAGTCTTTGGCTACACGCTAGAAAAGGTGGTAGTAAATCATACTGAGTCTTTGGTGCTGCTGGCCAGAGACAGATTAGGCCTTGGTATAAATAAGAACATCTCCAAGGCAGCTCTTGGACTTATCCCAGCTGTTCATGGCCTCAGACAGAGACTGCGGGGTGGCTGTGTCTTTTGAGCAGGCTCAGAATCCAGCAGCGGAGCGAGCATGCCTTATCTTGTCCCAGCCTCTGGAGCAGTACAACTGTTGTGATGGCAGTGACTGGGTCTTGGTGGGAGGCAGAAGGCTGAGGGTTGAGAGGGTGGGGGGTTGAAGTACCAGGGGATTGTGGTTGAAGAGGAGTGAGGAAGAGTCAGTGGGGAGCTGGGAGGAGAGGGATAGAGATCTGTGTTTTTCTTCCAAAGCCTTCCCTCATCTGAACTAACCTGAACAGCTGTAACTTCCAGACTCTTTCCGTCTCTCTTGCTTCAGCTTCTCCTATTTCCTAAAAATGGCAATCAGCCCAGAAGGGTGGACTCCGTGGTGGATGTATGGTGATGAGCCCAAGATACCTGGTACAGCAGATCATGCACACACGCATGCGTGCCCAAGTCTGAGGATAGTAAGTGGGGTACAGTCTAGGAGTCAGTACTCAGGTGCAAAATGTGGGGGATTTGCTTCACCATTTTCATAACGCTTTGTTGTTAGTGACACCCCTTTCCTGAGGGAGCTTTAAAACCTCATGCGCAAGGAACTCTGTCTCTGCAAGACCTTAGGGCTCAAATCTTTGAATCTGAAGTCATCTTACCTGCTAAGGGCAGAGTAGGCAAATTCCTATGATACCTTCCCCACCCAACCTGGAAATCCTTGTGTGGAAGGAGATGGTGTTCCACAGGTATCTCCAGGCAGTCCCGAGGCACTAGCACTTATTCCAGCTGTGATCATGATCCAGTTAAACACAGTCAGGGCATACTACACAGAAACACATTACCTGTTGTAGAAGTGTGTTCTGATTTTTTTTCTATGTACATTTTAAGTAAGCATCGTATTTCTAAGAGCAACACTGCTGTATTTGTTACAGCCACGTAAAGCACATGTATTTTTTTAAACTTTCTACAAAGCTTACAAGATAGTGCTAAAGGGGAAGAATTGTGTCATAATTTGTTTTAACTTTCTTTTTTTTGTGCTTGTGATATAACAGCCAGGACATTTCAATTGATGAGCATGGGCTTCCATGGGTTAATGGGGTTTGTCCTTTAGAAAATGTTTATCTCCATATACTAATCTATTTTAATTTAGCAAAGACATTTGAGAAACTATTTTTTTTGAACAGAAGCGTGTTGAGCTAGATTGGGGTTGACCTAGTGTAAAAACCCAGAGTCACTCTCATGCTAAGCACAGGTTACTGGATTACCAGAACCACCAGTGACCTCCAGGAATTGTATTTTCAACAACCTTGAAACCAAACAAAACACAGCAAGCAGGGCTGGCCTGGACACAGCGCTAGCGCCTCATTGTCAGAGAGCCATTGCTAACTTGAGGTCCGTGTGACCGAGTGGCAAGGAAAAGAAGGGAAGCAGCCTGAGTTGCAGTGAAGTGAAAGAGCAGCAATGTCCAAAGCGGTCTGGGTGTGCTGTGCATGCCCAGGGACCTCATTCTGCTGTGAGAGGAGAGGTCCCGGCTTGCAGAGGTGCCAGCAGAGCAGCGGTGTCTGCAGGCTCAGGCTGCGGTGCCCGGGCTCAGGCTCCTGCTCTCGTCTCGGGGCTTGGCCAGGCTGCGACCCAGGTGCTGGGATGTGATGCACGTGGTGGTGCCCAAGGAAAGGGAAATGAAGCAGCCATTCTCTTTTTGCTCTTCAGAGGTATTCTCACAGCATCACCCTGTCTGTCATCAGAAGGGCAGATATATGCTCTATTTTTTTCTGGAAAAGTAGACTTTGTATCTCCAGAATGCTTCTAGGGTCTGACCTGCTGGAGAGTTTATACTGGTGTTGGTCAGCTGCTTGCTAAAGTGGGGATGAACTTCCACATTTCCCGGTGACTTCCAAGGGAGGTGGATGCAGATACAGATGGGAGATTAGGGTTGTAAAAGCTTGGAGAGCAAGCTGCTGTGTCTAGGGGAAAGCCATTTGGCTTCTTAATTTTTTCCTTTCCTTTCTGCTCTGTTTTTAAAGCAGATGGGAGCAAGTCTGAAATCCTGCCATTATCAACACTTTTAAAGATCTTTTTAAAACTGGGTGAGGCATCTAGGTCCAGCCAAATGCTTATTTGTCTAAGTAGTTCCCTCAGTTAAGATCTGTCAGATAGAAATGAGCATAATGGGAGGAAATAATTAACAACATCTCAGAAGATTTACTGCCCTTGGGAATTGCTCTGTTTTTGTGGAGAAGGGTGGATCCAGTTAATGAGAGATGCCCTCAAATGCAATTACATATTACAAATGATTCTTCTCTCTATTATTTTCTTAAGCTCAAATACATTTTTTTTCTGCATTACACTGCAGAAGAAACATTAGCAATGAAATTCATCATAGGAGTCTAAGGAAGTAAGTTTCCTAATGTTAGATACTTCCAGACAATAATAATGTCCGCAAATGAATAGTCTGCTTAGCTGGACAAAAGGGGATTCTATGAAGAAGGGAGAAACCTCTGCCAAATCGTCTGTCTAGGATTTAAAGAAAAGATATACGTTTAGGAAGGGGGGCATATTTGGTTAGTCAAGATAAGATAGGATGACTGAGCTTCCCAGCATGTATGGAGTCCAAACTCTGCAACAGATTTTATTTTGGCCTTATTTCAGTGGGCGAGTAATGTCTTGCTGTCCTCCTACGCTCTGAATTATTTGAACAATAGCAAAAATTCTGCATTTGCTTTGTACAAAATATGTTTCTGACAAAAATACATAACTTAGTTGTTAAGGAAAAAATCTTTAGAGTATTCTGGAAGAGAAATGGAAATGGTTTGCTTTGGCACTTCAGATATTTCAAAATGAAAATTTTTACTTTTTTTTAAAAAACCTTTAAGGAAAATTGTATTTCATTTTGGATGAGAAGAAACATTTTAACCTGTAACTTTGTCTGCTTTCTTGTGTCAAAATTAAAAAAAAAAAATTAAAACACTTCAGGTTGACTTGAGGGGGAGAAAAAAGGTAGTTTTTGACTTAACTGTGCCAGACCTAATTGTGCCCATCATAGCTCTACGTGAGAATCATACTGATTTTGTGTCTCTCTTCAGTCTTTCCAGTTAAATGAGAACAAATGTAGAAAGGATACTCATGAGGTCTATTAAGAAGTCTTCATCAAACGTGCTCTTCACTTTGTATTTGGGTCCTCCTGTCCTTCAGTTTGCTTGTTTGTTTTGTCAGTTCTGCAGTGACATCTCTGCCTTGCTCATCTGCACAGCACGGAAAGGCTCTCCCATCTCTGTGTGCCTCTGACTCCCAAGCAAACCACGCAGTTTGGTTCACTCCTGCTTTATCAAGTAACAGACTGACACAAGGAGTTGTTATTGACATTAAATTCTATCTGAATCGGGGGAAGTCACTGACTTATGTAAGTCTATGTGTTCATATCTACCAGGTGGTTTTGGATAGTATCAATATAACCTCTGCTAAGTTACTGCTTTCTGGTATTTTCCTTTAGCTAATTATGCTCTAAAGCTATCTTGTGTTAAAAGATGTTCCTCTGGTTAAAGAGTGGGACTGGAACCTAAATCTGGCTTCTCACAGTGGTGCTGTAACAGATCTTCTGTGGTGCCTGGAGGGAATAATTTAAAGACCTCCTTCTCTTCTTTAGTTTCTCAAGCGTTTAATCCCAGGGAAGAAAATAATAAAATAAGTTAACTTTCTCACTCTGTAAAATAGTTTGGTATCTATAAATACAG
>VZSV01000003.1:15192884-15222667 GCA_013398735.1 Nothocercus julius
ATAGACCTGCACTCCTTTTAAAGACACTGCAAGAAGTGAATTGTCTTATATAGCAGATGTTGGGGCATTTCTTGTGATTGTCCTTGACTGTAGGAGACAGCTTTTTGTAAACCTGTCATCCTTATTTTGGATAATACTTAAAAAAAAAAAAAAAAAAAAAAGCTATTTACAATTTCTTCCAGGGCTCCCAAATCACTTTCTTACTTGGGAGCCCAAGCATGTTATTTCTTTTTTTTGAAGGCCAAAAGTTCTCAGGCACTGCACATTGTAACGATGAGTATTCAGGGAAAAGCATCACAAGATAGATAGTGTGACAGTCTATATGAACACTCATACTTTCTGACAGCTCCATTTTCTCCTGCCATCTGTGTCTTCAGTCTTTCTGGAAATTATGGTGCATCAGCAGTTCTGTTTTATTACCCAAAGCTAAATCCATTTAGAAGGATATTTGATATGGCAGCAATTTCTTGAGCTTCCACAGAAAAAAATCTAGAATATTTAACACTTATGTAAAAGAGAGTTAAACCCTGTGGAATCAAATTTACTACTATGTATATGCTTAGTATCAGAAAATAATTTCCATATTTCTGAGCCTTCAAATCTTTTTGCCAAATTACTCTGAGCCTTTTAAATGGACTTTTGGGAGGAAGAAAAAAATCCAGCTGTTTCTCTCTCCTCAAGGAGAGAGAAAGACAAAATGGTGCCATGTTTAAGCCTTACAGACTCCTGGGAAAATTCCTGGGACTTCTTGCAAAATCTTGGGGAAGAAACCGCTGCTGTCCGGTCTCCTGCTGTGCTAGGCAGTGCCTGTAGCACCTCCTGAACAGTTTATCTCAGTGTCTGACCCCATGGATTTTTCTGAGTCGGGAGGAGATGGTCTTTGTGGGAAGGTCAAAGGTAAATATGGCAATTTCCGTGGACATGACACTTATACTGGCATATGCAGACCACTGTTGATTCAATAAGTGAGTATTGGCAGTGTAAGGAGCTAGAAATGCCTTTCATGGTTAGGTCCCATATATAATAACACAAGTTACTGTATTTCTTGTGTAGGGATTTTAAGTTTGCGGTAGGTTAGAATTTGGCTGCATTCTAATCGACGTGAGATTTCTTCACTGATTTCAGTAGGGCCAAGATCTCCCTGATAAATGCCTCCCCACGCCTCGGGCCAGAATCCACAGGGATGTTTCACATACTCCGGAGCTCTCCTCTAAAGAGTATCTGTACTTGTTTCATCTCTGCAATTTTGTATTCTTTCGTCTTGCACCTTCTTTCCAAGTGACCATGTTTTTCATGTTATAGGGCTATAAGGTAGAAAATCATCTCCCATTTATTTTCATTTATTTAAAAAGCAATATAAAGCAGCCTCTGGCACACTGTTCATAGACCATCTGCAGCCAAACTCTTTTACCTTTTGTCCATTTGTTTATATTCACTGGACCTTTTTGCGTCAGGATGCTGTCAGAGGCACTTAAATATACGGTATGGTGGTAAACTCTAGTGCTTAAAAATGTGGATGACGGATCCTTGGTGTTTACAAATCAGCATAACTCCACTAATTTACACTACCTGAACCGATGATGCAGGAACATGTAATGCAAAGTTGAGGGTTACTTTGATTATGAAATATAGTGAGACACAAAGAAGAGAAGTTGTGGCTCACTTTTCCAACAGAATGATTTTTTCTCTTTTTTTCTCCCCTTGTTATTTTCATGCAGCTGTTAAGTATAATCTTGCAAATGATTTATCTCTAGTTATTGTAAATTTTGGTTAGAACTGCCCACCTAAGCTGTTCCAAAACGTATTGCAACCACATGAGAAGAGAATAAACTAAGCCCTCCTTCCAGTTATTTATATGTTCCATATCTGTTTCCAGCTACAGCTGGTAACACCCCCCATGAAAGAAGAGGGATGCTGTAGCGCATATGTGTCTGGCTCCGACAAAAGCCAAAAACTGCAGTCCTAAAGAAATGCTGAGAAAATGGGCTCAATGCATGGAGGGACAAAAGAACAGTCTGCGCTTAGGAGGAAGATGGTCAGAGAAAATTTGGAGCTAAGCATATTCTGAAGCATCTGCTACTGGGCATTGCTGGAAATGGGACACTAGCGGAGACAGACTTCTTGCTTGACCCAGCGAGAGATCTTTTCTTGCATCTTGAACTTGAAGGCTAGTTTTGAAGTGACTGCCAATTTATTTGGCTTCTGATTCAGAGCAAAAACACAGAGCAGGAGGGCGTTGCTTTCCTGTGACTGCAGTGAAGCAGCTGGGCTCGGGTCTGCGCGTGTATGAGAGCACGAGCGGGGGGCAGCACATCGTGGCAGCTGCTTGGGACGGGGAGCTGCAGCCATGGACACTGCATGGGGCTGCCCCAGAAGGTGCATGCACTGTCTCTCCCACAACCCACTGCAGAAGTGTTTTAGAATCCAAAAATCTGTTGGATAGAACTTGTAGCTATTTTTTTTTTCCACATTTGAAGCATTCTGGTAAAATCTTTTATTTTCCTACTAGCCTGTCTTCCCTAATGCTAAAAGAAGACAGTCTTTCATCACGTATTTCTTCGTCCTCACTCTTTTCCCCTCAGCCACTGAAGAAGTTTTTCTGGAGGTCAGAATGCTGTTCTGGTGAACATCAGAAATGTCTTTTGATATCCATCTTAAAAGAAGAGTTTGTATGTGTCTTGATGGTAATTTTAAATAAGAGTATTTGGAATGGCTTTGTTTGCTCTAGTGACACTGGTGAGCTCTAATCTTATAAAGACACATAACATATTTAGGCATGACTGTCTAATAATATTTGCCATGAGGCTTTGCAGCACACATTTAAGTGTAATTTGAGGCAATACTTGAGTAAATTAGATAAAAATATTCCCCTTACTGAAAGCTACAATCTAATGCTGACAAATAGTCATGTAGCTTCTTGGTTTATTTTTTTTAACCTTTTAACAACCGGATGCAACATCATCCATCAAGGAACAAAGAATGCACAGCCCACTTGTAGCACGCAGCCCAGAGACTGCATTTTGTAGAGCACTGACAGGCTGGACAGTTATAGTGGATAATCACCAGAACTTGAACTTACAATGTGAGAGTGCGTTAAAGGGAGCTTGTGTCCTGAATACATGTGCAAATGACAGAGTGTAGAAATGGGGATGCTGAGCAGGCCTTGTACATGGCCTTAGTGAGCAGCAGGAGTGCACTTGGTCCAATCTTTTTCTAAATAAAGCAGAGAGCTGGAAACAAACTCCATTAAAAACAGTGTTTTGGAAGAGCTTTTGGATTGTGAGAGTTATGTGTACATTGGTGATTACGTCCTTACTGAACGGTAAGGAGATGACTTGGTTTAGGTACCCTTATTTTAGTTCTTGTGTTGTAGCCCATAATTCATTTGGGCAAGGGACCCTTCTCAGGTACTCTCTTTATCCAGTACCATTAATAAAATACAGTCAGGACTTGCTCTGCATTGCTGACTGTGTGTCCTGTGCATCCAGCCAAGGGGCTGGGTGGCCTGAAGGTTGTCAGTACAGCTTGCCACAGCTGGGAGACTCAGCTCGTGTGATCTAAAAACATCTAGTTATGGAAAAGAATATTTCCTTGAATGGAACTTGCTAATCTAGCAGATAAGGGATTCAGTGAGTGGCTAGAGACTGAGACTATATTAAAAATGAGGATGATTACCCGGTGAACAATGTGCTTAGGGATGCTGTGGATTTTGTATCACTTGCTGTTTCCAAATCAAGGCTCAGTATCTTTCCTCAGAACAATACTCTAAGCCAACCAGGAGGCACTTCACTTGACGAAGGAGCTGCTTAATGACATTCTATGGTCTGTTATGCACAAAGTCAGGCTAGATGATTACAGTAGTTCTTAAAATCTGTGACTCTAATGAGGTGCTTTGTCTTCACAGTCAATTATTTTAATTATTCATGCATTGGAACAAAATAAGATATCCTTGGGATGCTTCAAAGGAAATTACATCCTTTTCTGCCTGATGCTGACATACAACATGCAAAAATCTGGCTGTGTCTATCTTAGTGTGTCGTAAGGCTGTGCCAATAGCCGTAATAGCTCTCTGTTCTGCCAGCGTTCATTTGGTTGTGAACTGTTTCCAGCCAGGCTTTGCTTCTGGTTCATTGGTAGCAGCATGAATGACTTGATTCTTTATCCAGATGCGCATTAAAGTTTCAGGCTTAACTGCACATTCTCTTCACACTGGAGTACAAGCACTGAAGTCCCTCCATTGAGTTCAGCAGAATTACTCTTGTGCAAAATGGGCCTCACAAGGATCAAAACTGGTGTTATGTGGTTAGTATTTGAAAATTATTTTTGCACACAGCTCAATGAACTGCTTTTACTGTCTTTGCTGAAGAAAGTAGGCATTTGCCTGAAATGTAATTTAGGGGCCGGTGCTTTGATGAATGATTTGCTTTTCAGTAGAGCTCATTTGTGCACTCATCATTTTTGGGTAAAGAAATCTAAGGAACTCTATTTGCAGAAGAGTCATTTTGGGCACAGCATCTGATTTGCTGCTTTTCAGAGCAAATGTTTTGGTGTTGTCTTCTGCTCCAAATTACAGCTTATTCAGACGTATCTAGAGGCAGAAGCCAAAGACTCACCTCAGAGGCATACTGAAAGACTGATAGTTCATAATGGATCCTCTCTTCTGCTTTCCTGTCTTAGCAAAAAATTGGAACTTAGAAGCATGGAATGCTTAAGGTTGCAAGGGACCTCTAGAGATCATCTAGTCCAGCCCCCCTGCACACGCAGGGTCCTGTCACTACCCCTCTTATGGATGCCAGCTTGCCTCCCTTTCCAGCCTGTTATCCATAGATGACCTGGCACTTGTCCCTCATCTTGTTGCCTGTCCCAGCAAACCATTGATGCCTGCACGTCTTTCTTGCCTTTGTCTTACAAGTTACTGATGTCACATTGGCATTGTAGTCTTGTAATGGTGTGAAGACTCTAGCATTGCTCTCTGGAGTGAAAAACTGTGAAATGAATTGTGTCTCATCAGAATTAACACGTGTAGGCACACGATGAAGAACTTAGCATTTGTCCAACATTTTTTTCCCTGTATATTCAGATGGATGGAGAAAATACAGGAAATGATACTGAAAGGAACATGAAGTTAGGTTTAAAATGAAATAAATTGCTGTCTTTATTTCCTAACACTTATGGAAAGACTTGAGTATAAACTGCTGTGATTCTACTAGAAATCTCATGGGAACAATTTTGAAATTTTTAAAATAATGCAAGTGTGTGTAACTGCCGATCTACAGAGGAATATTTTGAAACCTTTTGGCATATTTGAAATTCAGTGTATTTCAAACACATTTTGATTTAAAGGTAACTGTTTTAGCTTTTTCCTAGCGTTAGCTCCGAAAAAATAACCCTATCACATAACTTATACCAGAAATTTTTTTTCATATATAACTATATCTCTGGCAACAAAAATACCATGGCTTCATTAAAATGCTCTATATAGTTATATGAAATTGAGTATGATTCATATAGTATCATTTCCCCGCCACCACCACCACACACATACCAAGGGGAAGATGGTGATAGGTTTGGGTTATATGATCCATGCATTTTATCAGACTTTTTTGAGAACTCTTCTTACATATCTTCCTACATAACAGTGATCAGATTTCTACTTCTGATCAATACATCATATTAATGTATAGACTGTCATGAAAACTTCTTCAGAGAATATTGAAAATAGCACTGTAGGCATGCCCTGATTATTGTTGACAAGAAAGAGTATGTTGCATGGAGAGTAAGGTCATAACTTTAAAAATAAGAGAATTACAGCATTGTCTATTTGTTAAAGAAAGCAGTTACGGGAGTGTAACACAAGCTGCTGTTTCACAGTGTGGACTTGCAGAATTTGGTGTTTGTAACACTTCTGCAAAACAGTCTGTAATAGCTTCTACAAACTACTATTTTGTAGTTCTCTCCAAACAAGCATAAAACTTTTTTTTTCCCTTCTCCTTGCCCCAACAAAATACTCTATTGGGAAAATATAGCAACAGCTGGATTGCTCATTAATCAGTGTTAAATTAAGACAGTAACCTATGACTGGTTATCAGAGAGATGTAGGAAAAGATAGATCAGCCTCCAGACACCTCAGCATAAGGTAGTATAGCACAGATATCCTCGGTTAGGGATTTCCTGAGGAGAAGGGAATGGAGAAGAGAGATTGATGACTCCTTGCTTAGTTAATTTTTTTCCATAAGGAGGTTAACTATAAATTAACTGTATACCATATAGATGGCTGTAATTTTTACTCCCATATTGGCACCAGAGTAGCTGTACCATGTTGATATAATCCTGAACTGATGATAAGATGATAGCAGTGCTTGCTAGAACGATAAAAATCCAGCTCACAAAAGCTGCTATGGGATGGCATCTCCCTCCTCCGTTCTCAAGAGCTATAATTGCATAACTCTATTCTGTCAGCCTGCGGTGACTGCCTTTTTGCTGGCAAGTAGCTGAAGTAGGTTGTCTAGGAGCCCTTTTCTAGAAATTTCTGCGAGGGTGCCTGCATAAAATTGCTATAAGCACCACACAATAACATTTTTTTAAGTTTTAATTATGGATTGCTCAATTTTCTAAAAATCTTGTTGTTTTTTGATACCTGTAATGCTTGAATATCAGCCCTTAGCCTGGTTTCTGAGGGACCTGGGCTTTCTGTGCTAACACTGTCTGACTCTCCAGTTGCGCATCCGTTCTGTCCCTGCTAATTCTGCAACGTGCTGGCCCAGCTTAACTGAATTTGAGGGAGGCTGTAGAGGTCTTAACAGGGCTGTCAGAATAAAAGTGACAGCACTTACTAGCATGGTGTATCAGTGGAACTGAGGTGGTTCATCACTTCAGATCCTGAAAGGAAGATCTGAGCACCCATGTAAAAGATACAGCTCTTAGGTTTCTGCCTTTACAATTCCTTGATCTGCATATCCCCGAACATTTCTTCAGTGGAGATGCAGTAATTTAAGCTTACTGATGATAGGTTTGTTTTTCCTAGTTAGCTTTGCAGGGCCCGCAGAAGTGGTCCGCAGACCCGCAGAGGCCTGCGTAGCGAAGGCTGCGTGTACGGGCACACGTCAGCAGTGCGCTGGGCACGTCGGCAGGGTTCCCGGGTGCGTCGGCGTGGCCCGCGCTGCCGGGAGCTCTGAGGGAGGACCACAAGGATTCTCTCAGGTTTACTCTCTTTTGCATTTATTATTGCTTTCTTTCTTGCCAGATTCCACATTGTAATGCCCAAATAGCACATCCTTTTCTGTTTGCCTGTGGATATCCAAACACTGCTTAAAGGAACATCAAAAACTTCACCAAGAGGCAAGACGCTTCAGCCCTGGGTCTCCTCTTCCACGCTGCTCCGCGTGCACGCGGGCAGGGCGCGGGGCCCGGGCATCCCCGCGTGTTCCCTCCGCGAAGCGGCAGCGCGGTCTGTGCGGCGGCAGCCTCGGCTCTCTCTGCACCTCGCCGTGCTGCGTGAATT
Source organism: Nothocercus julius (assembly GCA_013398735.1). Lineage (NCBI taxonomy): Eukaryota > Metazoa > Chordata > Aves > Tinamiformes > Tinamidae > Nothocercus > Nothocercus julius. The sequence goes on from VZSV01000003.1 coordinate 15,200,386, forward strand.
TGAATAAATAATTCCTTTTCCCTGAGGAAAAGTTCAAATCTTTGTGTGAAGCTTTATGATAGCAGAGGAAGCTATTGGATGGAAAAATAATGCCGCATAATTTGGTTGCTCAACCAAGTTCAGTAAACTCCTTTGTATTCAGCTCTTGCTTTTGCACAAAATAAACATCTCTAACAATAAAACAGTTCATTGGAGACTAATCTGCTTTCTTAGATTGTCTCTTAGCAACGGCTGTGACTTAGTTGCCACGCAGCCAAGTTAGGCGCTTCGCAATGAAGCCAGGAGCAGGAACAGGGGTCAGTGAAATAAAACGCCCCAGGAGCGAATTGTGAAGCTCCAGCTAATAGGCAAATACTTGTTCCTTGTTGTGCCAAGTCATCAGCCATGGTTTTTCCCTCAGCTTATCCTGGGGTGTGCGTAGCCCCTTCTCCTCGGGCAGGTCCGCGTGGTGACGCCGTGGTCCCGGCAGCGTGGGGGCCCGGAGAGCGGCTGCGGAGCGGGCGGGCGCCCCGGGGCTGAGCCGGGCAGGTCGCGAGGGCAGCGAGCGCGGGCCGCCCGCGGCGGAGCGGCAACCAGGCCGAGTTACCGGGGATTCCGTAATCCAGCCGCGTCAGCTGAGCACCGCGCTTGTGCCCTGTGGTGGAGGACTGGCCTTGATATAAATTGGGCATTTGCCTCCGCGCTGCGGATGGCAGGGTGCCCTTGGTACAGAAACCATATGGTAGCGTGCCGGGAAGGCTCAGAAGGCGAGAAGCAACGCCTCGCGCCGCCTCCTTCCTGTGGCAGTAGGGTCCGGGACTCTCGTGTCACCATCAGCTGGTGGCACAAGTGACACCGAAGTCATGGGTTGGCATAATTAATGCTGACAAACCGTACATACAGACTGCAAAAACTGGGCTGCATTACAAGATTCAAAGCAGATTCATGCTTTAAAGTGCAGGATGTAGCACCCAGAAACTGTGGGGAGAGAGATTTTATTGCTGTGTACTTTGCTTTGAGCGTTGGCGCGTCTTTGAGTTGGGAAATGTGGCGTGGCAGAGTATGAGACCCCTGGTAGCACTGTGTGCAGCAGTGTCTGTGGCTGCACAGACGGGGAGAGACGGGGAGCGCGGATGTGTATGGTGCGAGCAGGGGGCCTCAGGAAGCAGCGTGGAAATTGCCTCGGGAACTGTCAGTTCGGTACCGTATTTTTCTCTTCTTGTACTAAGCCCCAATATGTTGAGTAGCGTTTTAAAACTTGGTCTGCAAAATGTGTTTTTGTTTTACCACAAAAAAAGGCATTTTTGTTATCTGACCTCACCAGAGCTACATCCTCTTGCCGCTGCTGCTTTTTAATGATCATTTTAAAATGATTAACAATGCCTGGAGCCATGACAGCCTGACTTCCTGTGCTGAACTTCATACATGTCTGGATTTGCAGAAGGGAGTTCCTGACAAGAGTTTCCTATAAAACAAGGACACTTGGGTCATTGTTTAGAAAAACGGATGGCCTAGAAGAGATATAAGTCACGGACTAGGACAGATGCTCTGGTGGGGACTTTTTTTTTTTTTGCTTGTTTAGGGTTTCTTTTTTTAACACCGGAAACACATTTGCTTGCAATTTCTAAAGGCATCAGAGAAACAGAGTGGCTGTCACTGGCTGCATGAATCTACTCTTCAGTCCTATCCTTTTTTTTTTTTTTTTTTTTTTTTTTTTTTTAGAAAAAGGAGGGGAAAAAAAAAAAGTGATGAGAAAGACTTCTTTAAGATCAGGTGGAATTACTGAAAGATTTCGTGCAGGGAGGGACATGACAAAAGCTCATTTATAGCATGGGGAAGTGGAGACTCTGTAGGGTTTCTTTTCTGAAACACTGTCCTCAGCATGTGAGTAACTACTGTCTCAGTAACAAAACCTCCAGTGTTTGTGTCTGCTCCTATAAAGAGGGACCCTTTTGCTACTGACTACAGGACTCCTGCCCTGCCTGAATTTCTTCTGGTCCCTGGTCACGTCAGTTTTCTCAAAGCTTATTTCAAGGATTCAGTCATTTAGATTTGTTTCTAAAACTGTTGGCTCATCTTGAAAGCGAACGTGGCCTCTCTCAGTCAATTTACTGTCATTCAAATAAAAAGCTGCCTATATGTAAGGCCAGGAAAGAGAAGGAAATGCAGTCACTGCCTACTTTCTGTCCTCTCTGCCCCTCCTCTCTAGCCAGCGTTGTTGTTTCGTTCTAGAGGGTACCAAACGATGGAGAATCCGGCACTCGCGTCTTTAGGAACACGCAGGCACAGTGCATTGGGCTGGTACGCCTCTGGACACGGAGTTGTTTCTACAGAATCCTGGTACATCTCCTGGGTGCTGACTAGAAGGGCAGGTAGAAGGAGACAGACTTCCCTTCTAGATTCCAAGTGAACGTGGTGATGGAAACAGTTCATAAGCACCAAGCAGAAGTAGTGCTGATGTTCTGGGTTTGTCAGCCACATATTATGCAAATGCCATCAGAGACACGCAAGAATATCCCATCTAGCCTTTGACTGTGGCTCCAGAAGAGCATGAGTTTCCCTTGGGTTTCTCTTAGGATTTCCTCCATCACCTTTACCAAGACTATGCAGATCTTTAAGATATCCCAGGCAACTTTATGCACCTTTAAGCAACTGAATTCTGCCTGAAGATAGGCCCTGAGCTTCCCTGGAGGCCCCAAAATATGGATATCTGGTTCAGCTAATACATGCAAGGCATCCACACTGAACGCTGCTGGGCAAATCAGGTGCTATTCCTTTAGGTTTTAGTGAAAGATCTCAGTACTAGATCTTTTTGAAAATCAGGCTAGTTTTTATTTAGGTTTTTACATGCAAAGGTCTGGAATTCAGGAGAGGGGGATAAAGCCTAAATAATTTTCACATTAAATTTTATCTTATATTCCTTATATTTTTAAATCCTACCATTTAATTATTTTTAATGGGGTATATTAAGTGATGATTATATGATTATTCAGAATCTTCTCTAATTTGAATAGAGATATTAAGGTTGCCAGAGGTCCCTAAGACCAAAATTCTTAGCAACAAAACAGCCAAAAGAGATAAAAGAGATTATGGGACTGATGATCCAGAATTCAAACATGTTAGATAATGAATGCATGCCCAGAATTGTCCATGTTCCTTAGGCTTAACATGCCTGACTTGGAGGTGTTGCCAATGACTGATTTCAAAGCAAGACTGGTAGCATCTGTGAGATTGCACAGAAGTCTGCAATAAGTTCTGAGTAAGGAGCCTCTGGATAAAATAGGAATTGAGGTTTGGAGGCCATTATACATTTTCCATGACTATGAGGGCAAGCTTCTCCTGTAAAACTGATTTGGTGATCGGAAAAGCTTCACAGAGCAAGTTTACTGTGATAGTTATAATGGAAAGCAGCAAAATCAATAGAAAGAGACTTCCAAGCAGATTTCAGCAGAATATTATTGCAGTTGAGATAAATCATACTAGTGAAAGATAGGAATCAGCAGTAGCCTCCATAGCCTTCAGAGCTGAATGGAAGCTCAGTTGCATGCATCTTCTGTTTGGGTATCTCGTTCACTGTTGGACTGGAGCTCATCAAGCAAACCAGAGCATCCAATGGACTTTTTCTTAGCCAAAATCTTTGTTTCTGTGGTCACGTGCAGAAAAGCAACAGATGTCTAAACACTGACTGACCAAAAAAAAAAAAGTTACAAAGATTCTGAGAATAGAAGTCAGACAAAGAAAGAAGGTTTATTGGAAAAACAGGTAATTGTTTGCAAACAAGTTAATTGTTGCCCAGAGCTGAGGTCTGGGTGTTGCTATTGGCGTGACTGTTAAATTTCCTATACTGGCGCACAGGGCAAGTTGCCATGAAAATTGAACAAAGCAGAAGCTTTTAGAGTGCAGAGCATCAACCCTGCTGAAAGCAGCAGCCCTCCCAGAGTTTCTGTTTCTGTTGCTGGTGAGAGAAGTCTGGCCCAAAGAATGTCTGGTGCTACAAGATATTAGCAGAGCTTGCAGAAAGGAAGTGTCTCTTGGTGTGCCTGTGCACCCACACCTACGTTAAGAGGGACTATTTGACTTCCCTGTGCCATGCGTGAGTCCCTCTGCTTCAAGGTAACCAAGGGCAGCGATGGGAACATTAGACTTCTCAAGTGATTTCATATGGAGGCTAATGCGTGGTGTTTTTGTGAAAGTCTGTATCTCAAATGATAGGTACAAATGCACCTGTCATTCTCAGTATATCAGAAAATTGCCTGACGTTTCATAGCATGCTCTGTTTCATTTAAGCATATAGAATATTGATTGACCCACAAACCTTCTTAGCATGTGACATGCAGGGACAGTTTTGTTAAATCTTTTTCAGGAATTGCAGAAATTCGCATGCCATCTGTTTCTCTCTAAAACTGCAGTCAGATGAGCTAAATCCATTATTGGCTCTTCCATATAACAAAAAGATCAAGGTAAAAACCCTTCATTATGCAAAGTCTTTCTATTTTAGTATGCAGCGTGTGCAAACTGCTCGCCTGCCGTTTGGAGACGGCCCTTGCAATGTGAAGGCCCTGTGCTGGACCCTGCTCTTAGCTATTGGATGACCGTTGCCAAAGGGAATTTGATCACTCATCAGTTGAACCAATTAGCGAACACTTGGATTCTATAAAGTGCTGTTTTGTCCACTGCTGCCAGGTCTGCTGAGCAGAGATGCATGATAAATGGGCCTCACTTCTCAGATATGCATAAATTTATGTTGACTATAAACACTGGTGACAAAGGGAAGTCTCTGTCTCTCAAGATCAGAAAGGAAGGATGGGAACTCTGATGATTTTTAGAAATCCACATCGAGTGTCTTCAGAAGTATCTTGCAGCATATTTGAACTGCTTTCACAATGAAAAATGCTGGATTCTTTATGACATTTTAAAACAGTTAATATAATATTTTGTTCCTTATTTGCATTAAGAATCTCTCTGATCAATAAATAGATAAAAATATGTGATATAATACAAAAAAGCATTTTTCACCAGAAGGGGAAGTGTCGTCATGATAAATATAATTGCTGCTGCAAAACTGTTCAGCAAAGGCTTTACTATCTAAACAAAGCCTGTACTCTTAAGCCATAAAAATATCTTTGTTTCGTCTACTAGTAGCTGAAGTTTCTGAGTTTGGTTCGTTGGTGGTAGGGAGGGATATCATTCTGTATCTTTCTGTCTTGTTCTCAAGCGTTTCATGGCTTGCTTAGATAACAGCAGCTGAGGCTCACCTGCGTGGCGTGCAGCCAGCACATGGGAGGAGAGCTGGCCAAAAAGGAAATGTTCCCAATTTTTGTGTGCACCTGGTAAATAGATTCCCAGGAGATAAAATTAGAAATTGAGCTCTCTGGGAATTTCCCTGTAAGTCTCTTCTGTGTTGTTATATTGAGGCCAAAACTCTGTGTGAGGTTACATTCCTATCTTGACAGGCAAAGTTGCTGTAAAAGATATGGATTTTTTTCAATGTCCGTCGGACACATGAACCTCATTCACCTTATTCTCCCACGTGCCACACAAGGGGCTTTACTACCAGCAATAACGTTTTTGGTGCTGCAGATCTTTCTTTTGCCCCTCTTAGAGGTGCTCAGTTTTGTATAAATGCAGTTCTTCTGGGTCAGGGAATTGATCTCTCTCAATCCGTGAGTGCTCTCATAATTTTCCCTGGTCCAGTGCATGCTTTCTCTCTCTCTTTTTTTTTGGTTGTTTGTTTTTTGTTTTTGTCTTATAAACCAAAGATGTTTTCAAAGATCTTGGCTTCATTCCAAATGGAACAGAAAATTTGGACTCTCGCAGAGTTCAATCTCTGATTCTTGCATAGGGCACGAGAAACATTTCACAAGCATCCAAAATCTACGGGCAGAACATTAAGTTGTTGGCTAAGCCAGCCTCATGATATGCCCTTCAGCTCTTGGTAGCAGGAACCCACAGCAGGTATGTAGGATCTTGCTGAGAAGCTAGTGAGGGGTCATCTTTTTTGCTCGCCGAAGTTATCTGTGCTCTGTGTATGATGTGCTGTATCCTCCCAGCTGGAGAGAGCAAGTCGAGGAGCAGCGTGGTGCGAGGCTGAGACACAGAGCTGGGGCTGGCGAGGTGCAGGGGCTGCGCGAGTTTAGGGAGGAGGGGATTGCCCTTTGCCTGCAGGCAGATGGCCTGGGACTATTATCCTGTGGGGAACAGGAAAGGAGGCAGACACAGAAGTCTGCAAAGGAGGGAACAGAGCCACTTTTTGTTCCCAGGCAAAAAGCCAAGGGATCAGAAAGTAGATGTTCTGCAAGGAGCAGATCATAGATCACAGCTTTCTGTGGAACTGATGCTCTTAACCTGTTTTTAATGTGAATTCGGGTACAGAAGTGAAGGTACCACGTTGATAGGTGCCAGGAGTCCTCTGATACCTCGGCTGGGAGGCTTGCTTACGCACTGCTGATGCTTGCTTACCGACAGCTTCGTGCATCCTGTTTTGGCTCATTTCTATTCCAGACACACATCTGAAATAACTAGCTACCCTTCTTTTGCCTGAGCAGGCTTTTCTCAGATATTTCAACCTTGTCTCTGGACAAGTCAGATACGAAGCTTTTTTTCTTCTGGTAGAATCAAAAAATGTGGAGGGTTGTGAAAATGCAAAGAGTTATCAGGAAACTCCAAACCTTTCCCATTTCTGAAGCTGACTGATAATTTCTGTGGATCTGTACTTTACATTAACCTTTCCTTTTAATGCTTTACCAGCATTGGTTAAGGGGAAAAATCAATAATGCTTTTGATATAAAATGCCATTTTGTTTATGGGCAGAGCAGCTGTCCCACACGCTTGCAGAGCAGGAAAAATGGATTATGTTTATAGGAGGATGTGTGTGCAGTGCCGCTTATTGCCCTTACCCAATAAATGCAGGTTTTCCCATAGGATATGTAACTGATTCTCAGTGACACCATCGCTCCTGCTTATACATCTGTTCTGCTTTTAACTGCAGTGTAACTCAATCATTCTGGACAGATCTTCCTTTCAGATACACATTTCCTCCAGAGCTATCGCGTCGCCGGCATGACAACATCTGAACCGCTGCCAAGGCCGCCGCGCGAGGAGCTTCCCGTGCCGCTCCTCGCCTGCCCGTGCTACTGTAGCTGCCGAGTCGCTGGCCAATCACGCAGCTGCGCTCCGCTGCCCTGCATGCCACTGGCCGGTCCCTGAGTGACATCACTAGGAAGTGGCCAATGGCAGGCTTGGTACCGCCCCCCCTCATTAGGCATCCAAGCTTGAGCTCAAAGCCCTCAAGGCAGCACCGTGAAGGGCCCAAGTCTCAAAGTTCCTTCTTCAAGTTCCAACACCCACATCCTATAGGATCCCTGAATCCTTGGCGGATTCAGCGTTTGGATGCAGAGCCCAAGAACTGCCGTCTAGGCTGAATTCTCTGGAGGAGAGTAGAGAACACTAATATACGCAGGGTCCCTCCTAACAGTTAGAAGGAGGTGCATGAGTTGCCGTGTCCAGATTTCTTCATGGCAGAAGCTTGAAAACCGCTGTCTCCTCATCCTGGATCTCTGACCACCTTACGGAGTACCTGAAATGGGCCAACATGGCCATTAAAATGTTCTAAAGCTCTACAGAGGAAGCACAGGGAAAAAACTGTTGTTAGATACAACGTGAGCCACAGGCACAGAATATGTGGTGAAAATAAAAGTGAACTGTTATGGAATGCGAATACCCCAGCTGAAAATTTAAGGGTTGAAATGTGTATGTTAATGGTTGCTACATTATTGCACCTTGTTAATGGTTGCTAGAGCATTGCACCGACAGGCAAATACAGTATCCGGGTAGTGATCTTGCTCCACATTTTCAGTTCCTTACACGTTTTCCTTTGGAAAGGTGTATGTTGCAGATGAGCAAAAGTATGGGGTTTTTTTTGTTGTTGTTTTTTTGTTTTTTTTTGCAGTGGTTTAGGGTGAAACCTTTTCATTCAAATGTGTGAAACAGCTATTGTTTACAATGGTGGTAGTGGCAGTTTCTCATCAAGACTGTCTAAGAACAGGCACCATCCATTAGGTGTTGGCTGCATCAGGGCAAGATGAAAGGCATGTCCACATGCCTACACGTAGCTAAACACTGTTTTTGCTCCAGTGATGCTTTGAGCTGGCTGGATTGGGTGGTGGAGAGCATGAAATGTGCACACTGCTTAGCTGGCACCAGGAGCCTCCTGGCCAAGTAACGGGACATTTTTTTTTGCAGTAGTGACTACATAGCCTTGCTTCTGTAACTCAAAAAAGCAGAAGTATTGCTATAAAGGAATTCAGATGTCTGGGCTGTTTCTTGAGCATATTTTCAAAGCAACAAAATGAAAAGGCCTCTTAAACAACTAAAGTAATAGTATTATAAAGGCAGCTGGAAATCAAGGCAATTCTGTTCATCGAAATAACCTGTTTGCTTCGCATGACAAATGTGCTATCTGAAGGTACAGAGAGCTCCACAGAAAGGGGATAGAGCAATTTGGGCAGTGGGACAAGGCAAAGCATCAAATTCTTTTCAACAAAAGAGATAGATAAAAGCAGCAAACAGTGGGGAGGGACAGGTGAAAGTTGAGCATCTTGCAGGCTTGAAGTTTGATCTGTATTTGGTTAGGTCATTAATTGTGCATTATACTCAGATCTGAGCACAGTTTTTCCTCTAACATTCTGTTTGTTTATAGCGCTCTCTGGTCTTGGGAGGCAATAAATATTTTTAAAAGCACAGGTTATTCTACTTGTAGTCAATGAATATAGTGCTTTTAAAAGCAAGGAATTTGTAACAATAAGTAATTCTTTCCAATATGAGTGAGTACTAAATCTATCCAATACAGTGATTTTGTTGTATGTTTGTGCAAAAACATGATATAAATTGTACATATATTTTGAACTGCAGTGTTGTACAATCCTATATAAAATATTTCCTCCTGGTTTAGTATATAGTCAAGCTAATGTTAATAAGCTACAATTTGAAGGAGAATATATGTTCTACTGCAGTCAGTGGGAATTTGTCATTAGTTTGTCCACGTGCAGAATTTCCTGTTGGCTGAAGTGCAGCTGATTTAAGAGCCTTATGGCCAGAAATGAAGAGGCAGTTTTTTTTTTTTTAGCCATCAAGAAATTGAGGGTCTTTAACAGCCTTTCAAGTCAACTAGAGGAAAAAAAAAAAAAAAAAAAAAAAAGCTGTTTTTAAGGAAAGGCTTAAATTTACAAATGTTTTCCCCCCTCCCTCATCTTTCAGGAACAGTACACTAAAGTAAAAAAATCAAGGAAAACCTAAGAGATCATAAAGTGCCTGTACTTTGTGGTGTAGGAGCTGGTGCTGAGAGTCTCCAGTTTGTAAAGTTGAGTTTCACTTCTTGTCCTGTCACTTTGTCCTTTTGAAAGGAGCTATTCTTTCTCTCACTTCGGTTACCTTATGCTCAGGGCTTATCTATAATGAGCTACTGTGTTATGTTAAAAAACGTTCAGACACATTAACAATATGTTACCCCTAGCACGGGCAAGAACGGTTGTGTTCAAACCTGTTTTCTTGATTCTACAGTCTTGTTAGGCTTTCCATCTGTGAAGTATGGATGATTATACTAGTTTTCCATGAGAAAACATTTTAAGGCATGTAGACGGGAATCAATTTATTATTTATTGGTGTAGTCTGTGTCCCTCTGACCCTTGAAGAGGTTGAGTATTGTATAAACCAACATGCAAATAAGCACTTTGTACCTCTTCATTATCTTAGTGTTCTGGGAGCTAAAGGCACCTTTAGTTGAAGGAAGGAGTTTATTCCCATGGGTGTATGGGAGGAGCATTTATTCCTTTGGAGACAGCCTCTTGACGGATAGTGGAGGCTTAGTATGACAAATGGGAAGGTGCCTTTCTGAGGGAAAACAATGCTGCTGGGGTTGGTGCCCCTGCAGAGGGAGCTGTGTGAGGGGGGCAGCTTCTCAAACTGGGGCTGTCTCGAGCTTGGAGGTGCTTGGGGATGCTGGGTCTGCCCCGCTCCTGGCACGTCGCGAGGGCCAGGCTGTGCCCAGGGTGCCGTGCGTGGCCCTGAGCAGCAGCCCCTCAGCTGGTGCGGGAGCTCCAGGTTTACACGTCTCCCCTGCGCCGTAAGGAGCATGGCCGTGAGATCTGTGGGATGACAAGACTGTAATGCTTATGAATACGATACTGTACGTCTGTACAGCCGCTCCTCCTGATCGTGACCTGCTGCCTAGCAAGTCAGGTTTCTGTATCTTTTAAGGCACATGAAACCTGACGGAAATAGAGTTGGCAATGATACAACCTCTTTAAAAGAGTTTGGCCAACACACACTACGTGAGCAGCTTCTCAAAGGAATAATGATGATCTAAGATAAGGGATGTAGTGGATGCGAAAGGAAAGCATCTCTTTTATTAGGCCGTAGACTGTATTTTGAAAAGTCGAACATGGTTTCAGCCTCTGCGATAGGCCACTCTCCTTACAAACCCTCAGCGCCTCACAGTAGGAAAGGCATATTTAAGACAGGAAAGAGAAAGTTATATGGCAGTGTGCCTCAAAAGTCCTTCATTCGCAGCTGAGAAACTAATAAAATCCACGAACTTCATCAGCATCCTTGTTCCTTGCAGACAGGCCATAATTGTTTACAAATTTGTCCAACACTCAACTTGCAGTCTTCAAAGGGAACTCATTACCAGGCTAAAAATTCTTCAAATTACTTTCCCATCCATCTGAATTATATTTATAATCAGTTCGTAATGAAATTCAAATCTCATCCTTTAGATCACTACAGAAGCACACAGTGGATGAGCTGTGATAAAATTATTCAAATCTGCTGTGATTATCTTTTGATAATTCTTACTTAGAACAGCTCACCCACTGACTTAATGAGTTTTTCATTAAAAAAAACCCTAATGAATGATAGAAATAATTAATTTGTCAGTAAGGACTATCTTATCTGCTTCTCTAATTCACAGCTGAATATTTTGTTAACATTCCTCAAAGTAAACAGAACCCTTCTGTTTTTATAGAAATCCTATGTGAATTAATGCACAAAACATTTTTTCTAAAGAAGCATTAGCCATTCACTAGCTTGTTCCTATCTGTAAAGTCAGAATTTCCTAGTGAGAAAACAAGTGGTTTCTGTTTTGTGTGAGTTAGTATCTTCGTGAATGCCAGAACCTCCCTTACTATGTTGGTGAGTTTGGCTTAAGGCTTCCTGCTTATAACTTGGACTTCCTCACTGACACTTTCTCAGCCAGTGCTGGAAAATCATGGGTGCAGTTGCTGATCTATTTAGGGTTTTTTTTATTTTTTTGAAGTGAGACATGAACCTAACACTGTGTATCTCTAAGAACAACAGCATACTTCCAGGAAGGAGAGGGGAAAAAAAAGAAAATCCTCTTTTCTGTCTTTCTGCAGCATTTCAGAGGTGAATTTAGTCCTGAAACTCAGAGCTAGAGGCAAAAAGGACTCAGCTCCTGCATCATTAGAGTCAGTGGAAGTCTCACCTTTCCATTCAATGGGTAGAGTCTCTGACAAAAATAAGTGTTTTTGAGGGCATATTTCTGGGAAGTGGAGGCACTTCATCCCTGACAAGAGTAATGTAACTTCATCTACAGGAACGGGTGACTGCCAGAAGAAAAGCAGGAATCCTCTGTTACTCCAGCTATCTTGAATAATCAGAAAAGAACTGTCCATTTTTAATGGATTTCAAGAGAAATAACCAAACCAATCAGTCTGTTCTCAAAGCAAAGCACTGATGGTGAAGGAGATTTGGGGGGGGCGGAGCTTAAAAATTAATGTGGAATAAGTTGTTTTACACTACTTATAGTATGAGATGACATGCCATTAAGAGTCATGTCATCAGAAATTATTACTGTGAATTGTCAAGCCTATTACAGCTACAATAGCTTAGACTAGTGTTGCTTTTTAAATAAGCACTGCAGAGTGGAAAGACAGCAACATTATCTGTCTTCCCCATTTACAGTAAAATGGTTAGGAGAGAAGGCTGTCAGGCAGAAGAGGTGGGCAGTCACGTTCAGAAGCATTAAAGTAGCACATTAATATGATATAATGTAGCATTCCCATCTAAAAATGCATTTTGAAATTAGGAAGTGAGCGGATTCTCAGTAATTATAGATGGTCCAAGTACAAGACTCAAGATGTAAGACCCATCAAACATAAATTTTAGAGGCACAAATAATATTCAGGCATTACTATCCTTTAAAAAGAAATGAGAATTAGATACATGTCATTTTGCCTCTGAAATCTTCCCTTCCTTCCTTTGGACCTTAGAGTGGAACTGTTGAGGTCAAAGGCTCTCCTACACCCTGATATTTAGTAAAATCATCTCTAGAAAGTGGGTGGAGTAAAACACCTCAAAAAAATTCAGCTGGGCCAGATATTCAAGGCTGTAGTTAGGTCTGACCAAATGGCCCTTCAACATGTGGGCCTGTGAAGAGTGTGGCCTGGTTTACAGAAACACCCCTTCTTCAATCCACTCTTTTCCTGGCAGGGTCAGGTAAATCAGGGTTTTGAGATGAAGTATCTCTGACTTCTGGTTCTGAAAATCACAACTGGACCGAGACAATTCTGGAACGTCAGGAGGAGTAAGGGGGCTGCTTTTTGGAATCGCACAGCTGTGATTCAGTCATTCCAAGAGACTCGGGTCCTGGCTCTTACACAGATCCCTCATATGACCTTGGCAAATGACCTGTTCTCTGTGCTTTGGTGACTTAGTCTCTGTGTCTTGGTTCAGCATTTGCAAAATGAGAATAACAGTACTGCCTTTGTCTTGTCTGCTCATATTGAAAATTCTTTGGTGCAAGAATCATCTCTGTGTTTAGTGAGGTTTTTGGCATGCACCTCTAGGTGCTATTTTAATAACAGTACATAATTGCTGCTAGTTTTATCCCTAACCTTTTTGGAGCAGGGATGGATTTAGAAAATCATTTATTTTAACCCCATCCTCACTTTGGGGGATCCAAAGGCTGAAGGGGATATTAGTCAAAGCCACCTTTGCTCTGGAATACAAAACAAATATCTTGTTTTTGGTAACCTTGCATGACCTGGCATTCAGCTCCCTTATGGGCAAAAATCCCACCAAATGATCCTGCTCGGTTTGATCCTGCCAGCTTTGAAACCGGTATATTGCATTGGCTTATCTTCCAGGGGCTGGATTTGCAGAGAGTTTGTAGCTACAGTAAATTTTATTAACTGCCTCCATGGAGAAAAACAAAACAGTTCCAAAGTAATAACAGCAGAATGGAGTCGCAGAGCCCGTGAGTGGCACTGGGGATGCTGCTGCATCCTGAAGGGCAGCGTTATAAGGGAGGAGAAGGGCTCTCCGCGGTAGCCACGTGTTGTCAGGGTGCTAACAGGCATTCGGCTAATATGGACTGAAGCTTCCTTTGTATAGATGGAGGCAAGAACAGGTACCAAACGGACCCAGCTATCTGAAAAATCTGTGGTCCTGTTAAAGGTGTGAGGCATGAGAGATCTTGTTCCTATAAAGCAGGAATTATTCTCAACCCCCAAATGAGAAGATGCTCAATATGTAGCTGGACCTATGCTTGTAGTACAGCTGGGGTGAGATTTTGGGCCTGTTTTGATGTTTGTATCAAAATTTCCCCTGATTTCAATGAGCCCAGCTAGCATGCTGGCCTGCTACCAGCCAGAGAGGAAAATGGTGCAATGCCATGCAACGTGCTGCCCAATCCTGCCCCTCTGCACGCTGCAGAGCAAATGCGCAGCTGCGTTTTGCAGCGCTGGAGGAAGCGGTTTGCTGACAGCTGACTCTGAGGGGGTTGCAGTAATGATGCTTGGTGTAATGAGGAGGAGAAGGGTTATTCCTGGAGGAGGAGGGTGCACATTCTGTGCACTTATCAATGCAAACCAAAAATGTCAAGACTGTGCTGTTTTGTTTTGTTCTGCCTTCTTTAAGAAATATTTAATTTTGTTTCTGGCACCATGGTAAATTTTGCTGGTTTATAGCACTTCTCTGAGCAGGCTGAAGGGCTGGAATGTACCCAAATAGTTCCCCAATTCATTTTGTGAAAGTAAGAGACCCAGAATCTCCCCCCTTCGCAAAGTAAGGCTCTTGTCGTGCCTGTGATCATCCGAGGATGCAGGGAAAACAAGATTTTGAAAGGGGGTCCTTGGCCAGAAAATTTGCCAGTTTTTTTCAGAGCAATAACTAGTTTAACACTTGTTTGTTCTTCCTACAAATCTTTCTTTCCTTAACTACTCTCCCTCTACTCTTTCATCTGATGGAAGAAAAAGGAGCAAAAGGGGCTATACTAAGTCTTGGAAGCATCTTTCAGTTTTTCACCAACTAAATGGAGGCTTTATAAACATGCACTGCTTCAGTCTGGTTTTGAACCTTATCCAATTTGCACAGTGCTGTTATACAAGCCACAATGTTAAACATCAAAACCAATATCACACGATGCTTATTTTGACTATCGTGCTGTTCTTTAAAAAAAAAATAAATAAAAATTGAAATATCTTAGAGCAATCTTAAATGAGATACTACATGCATATAAAGCAAGAGGCTAAGTGCATGGATGATGGAAAGAGACACAGCACTAGTAGTCATACTGCTTTGTTTTGCAGTTGAGGCTTCTTAACACCAGGGATGCAGTGAACAGGAATGGACTGCCTAAGCACGGTGCTTCCTGGGGAGCCCCTGCTCAGCCCTTCTTCAGATAAATCCCTGGGAAGTTAGAGATGAGGAATTGCCCGCTTCCTCTTGGCAGCTTCTCAAGCCCCGCACTTGAGCAGAGTTTGAGTTTGGCAGTAGAGCAGGCTGGATGGAAGTTCACCCCACAACTGTCTGGCTCAGCAGAGAGGTCCCTGGAGGGCTGGGCTACCCACACACGGGCCTGAGGCTCCTCTCTGCCCTTCCAGCTGCCGTGCAGAGTCTCAAGCAGCTAGCAGGGGCCCTGTAGTTTTTCTGAGAGCAAAACCTACCAGCTCTCTGCCTATTTTCAGCAGGAAGTTTCCCTGTGTATCCCAACAAATCCCGTGCTTTACTTGCCCTTTCCTCCTTTGCTTCACTCTGTCCTCCTTTCTTGGTACAGTTACCCGTGAGTCTGGGATCTGGTAAGAGGGCAAGGATGGGTATGATGGTATGATCTTTCTCCTGTGTGGCTGGCTTAGGAAATTCACTTGCTCCCCAGGCTACAAAAGAGTCTGTGATCTAACTCATCTGCCTTAACTAAAGCGATTTAGAAACTCTCTAAGTGAACTGCTGGGTTAAGAAAAAGATCTGGGTAAATTCAAATCAAGTGGCTGGATCAAAGGAGGACAGGAGAATTCCTGCATGCTGCCTCTATATGTAGCTGCCCTCCTGCGCCCATATTTTTTTTTTCCTTGTTTTTTCCAGTTCTTTGTTTTAACAGCTATGCCAAGGGCTGAGCAAACATTTCAAATGCCTCTCTAATGAGTACGAAAGCCAGGAGATTAGATATGAACCTGGGAATCTCCCATCTTAGGCGTAAATGACAACACTGACAACACACGAACCTCTATTACGCTCTGCACAGGCAGGGGGGTATGCGGCACAGAGAGGAGGCCTTGGTGAAACGTTCCCCCTATGCACAGTGACCCTGGGAATGCGTTTAGCTCCGGGCTGGTTTGCTGTGGCGCGGGGTGTCCTGCGGCTCCCACTGTGCGCAGGGGCCCCGCGCCGCTCCGTGGCCAGCGGAGCAGCGCTGAGCACGCAAGGGCTGCCCCCGGCCTTATCGGTCCGGGTGTGCCTCAACATCAGCTGCAAGGCAGCTCGCTGCCCGTGTCCTGCCAAGCAGGGCGTGCGTGCTCAAAGGCAGCGTTTCATCACGAGCTCCTCGAGGTTTCCGTGCCAGAACTGCCAGTCGCTTGGAGCTCACTAGCACAGCAAACAGGCCCCCTTGCTCATAACTCAGATCGGTCCTCTTATGGCAGGAGGCATAACTGTTATGAGAGAAATTTTCCCAGCCGTGCCCTTTTTTGAGGGAGGCTCTTGTATGAGGGAGGTTCTTTCATATGTTTGCTCTGGGCTTCAGCCACCTGCACGGGTTCTGTCAACATACTGAGGGTGCCAGCTATCTTTGGTCATGATTTCCTGCTGTGTCAGTGGCTCCTTGGGTTTGTCAAGGATGGGCTTCAGAGGATTTTTGTCCAAGTGGTAACCAGCAGCTGGAGAAATGAATATCCATAGCTGAAAATAGGAAGATGGATCATCCAGCTCTTCTTGTCTGAGGACTCTAAGCAAGGTCGACTGTGTCCAGGGAGGCTTTGCCTTCTGGTTAAATGACCCAGACCATGTCAGATCTCCCCCACAGCAGTGCGTGTAGAAGACTTCCATGGCTGAGGACCCTCTGCCCTCAGTTGCACATTTCCCCGTAGGCTGCTCTTGTTGTATCTACAAGATCCTGCCTGATGCCATAAAGCCCAGGCACTTCCCTCTGCCTCCTGAAATGCAGGTATTTGACTCTGCAGCAGTGGCTTCCACTTCCCGCCCTTGCCCGGGTCTTGATGTCTCTTTTCTCCCCCTGGGCAAATGGGAAAAATGTGGTCACTTTTCACTATGTGACGGGTCATTCCTTTCAAGCTGCATCATTTTTCTCTTCCCAGGATAAGTGAGAACCTGCTAAAAAAAAAAAAAAAAAAAAAAAAAAAAAAAAGGATTTTCATAAATTGTCTAAATAGAATTGGTCCAAGTTCCAAGCTGGATGATAAAATGTTAACAGTACATCGAAAAGAATTCAAAAGGTTTGGAAATCTAAACATAATTACTTATGAACACAGAGCGTTTATTGCTGTCAAAATTAATCACTTTTCAACTTCCAGCTGTTAAAATCCTTCTGGCAGATCTCCAAGCAATTCCCCTTCAGTTACTTTTCCCTCAATTAAATATTAGTGCTGTTCTCAGGCTCTCGTTACATAAGCAGCAATTTCAAATTGTGCTTCTCCTTTTAACCATAAACTGATAGAAATTTGCTCTGCTGTAAGGGATTTTTCAGCTCGAGCTTTACTTGAAGTTTATAGCAAGGAAGAAGGAACGTTAATTTCATCTGTGCCTAGGCCTTAGTTGCAAAGGTTAGATGCCAACTTTGCAAGACTGACAGAGATGAGCTGGATTGGTTACATCCTGCCGAGTGCTGAGCACCCTTTAGGGTAAATGGGAATTGAGGATGCTTAGCATTTTACAAAATGTTTGCTGCTTTATCAGAAATAGGGTGTGCAGGGACCTGCAAGAGAATGGAGAGTATCTACGTTGCCTCATATATTTGGCATCTAAAAGTGATGTATCAGTTGCTCTCTGGCTGCGTGTCTTTGTCGAATAAGAATATTAATAGCTAAACATGTAAAATCTAGGGGCTGTCACTTATGCCACTGTAGGTGTGAAGTGCAACTCCAATTAAAAAGACGGCAGTCTAGAAATGCTTGCATCTAAGATTGTTGCGTGAGTTGTGCAGTGTGTTTTTATGGACATCTATTTCCCTCCAAACATTTTGGGACAGTAGGAACCCAGACAATTTCTGTGGCAATACATGGTCAGGAGAAAACACACGAGAACCCTGATGGTGTCTATTAGAATTCAGTCCAAGCATCAGTTTTTCTTGCAGGATAGCCCGATTATCATTTATTGATCTGCCTCTCTGCACCTAGTAGACAGCCTCTAAATTTCCTGGGAGAATTATGTTCTAATGCCAACAAGTGCATATTTTTTCATCAGTTGTCCCCTCAGCAGTCTGCACTGCCCTGCTTGGCTTGTGCTCCCCTCTTCCCTTTTCTCCCCCTCTCCTGCCCGGCCCTTCCCAAAAGAGCAGTCGCAGGTGAGTGAGTGAATGAGACGGAAAGGAAACGGCAAGCGGCAAACCACCGGCTGCCAGGAGGCTTGGAGACTCGGTGTTTTTGAGAACTCTGCTGTTTTGCTAAACTTAGCTGAAAGTGACCACGGGGCTCCCAAGTGATTCACGTCGACGAGGGAATTGCACAGACCTCGCGGCTGGGAGACAGACTGACTGTTGCTTTGTCCCCAAATTCAGGGAAGGTCACCACAAAGCTTCCTTGTACGTGGTGGGAGGAAACAGCTTGAACATACGGACAAGTTTCAAAATCTTCATCTGAAAAATTGTATCAATCAGATGCAATATGATCTCAGCATCTTAAAATAGCTCTTTTCTTGCAGAAACGAGTTGTGATGCAGGAACTCCTCGTTACACAAACCCATTGATCTCCCAGCGTAGGAAACCTCTTTGCAGGTGGCATAGGACTTTGCAAGTGTCAGTATCATTCCATGTTTTTTGTAACCTGGGCACATGAAAATTTGAGAATCATTGGGTTCATCAGTTTTAATTAAAAAAAAAAAGAAAGAAAGAAAGCAGCAGGAACAATTTACTTTGAACTAATGTACTTTTTGACACCCTCATTTTAAAGTGACACCCTTAATTTTAAACTGTCTTTGCTAGCAGTAATAAAGGATTGAATAACTAAAATAGTCCACCCTAAACTGAAACAGGAATTTTTCTTAGGGCTGACCAATAGTCTACTCTTTTTTTTCTAATGTTTTTTTTTTTTTTTCAAAGAAAAAAGTGAAGGCTTTTTATCAAAATTGATTCTCATCTGAAGACAGATTTTACAAAAAGTATCCTTTATGGTGGGAAATGCATGTAGTTGTTGAAGAACCAACCATACTTTTTGACTTTTACTTGAACATGGAAAACTCTACTTGCTTTTTCTTCAAAAGAAAAAAAAAAAATTTTTACTCTTCCTGCCAATATATTCCCCTTTGTTGCACTTTACAGAGAAGCAAAAAATCCCTTATTTGCACTCGTTTAATTAAATAGGTGCAGCTATAGTACAGACAGTCCCTTTAACAACTGAGATTTTGAAATGAGGCTGTTGTTGCAGAAGGGAAAAATGCCTTTCCCGAGGGGAGAAATGTAGCACAGTGTGTTAGCTGGAGCAAGAGAAGGCTTTGCAAGGCAAAAAGCTGCTGAGACGGCAGGCAGAATTGCCGTTTGTTGCCACGTGTAACTTTGGCAGCCGTAGGGCTCTGCAGAGAAGGAGAAAGACCTTGATAATACTTGCAAGAGCTCCGTCTCTAGCGAGGTGGCGGAGGGGAGGGAGCTCTAAAAGGAGCTACAAAGCGCGAGGTGGGAGTTCTGGCTACGAGCTCCTCGCCTGCTGGTGTCCTCCGTTTCCGCTGGGGAAGGTTGAGAACTGGGCTCAGAATTTCCTGTCGCCCACCTTCCTCTTGGTCTCCAGCCTCTGGAGCGCAGAGGGAGCTGCCTGTGGGATGGGGTGTCGCGAGCGTGGGCCCGCGTCCTCCGCGAGGAAGGTGCCCTCCGCTTCGGGCATCCTCCCGCAGGGCCCTGCGTCCCGCTCCCCGCGCTTTGACAGCGAACACGGTCGCGTGAGAGCATCCGTGTGGGCAGGGAACGGGGATCCTGAGGAGGTTTCTGAAAAATTCCAGCTATTTCATAAAAGCCTGCAGAAATTCCTAAGCCTTGCGATCAGCACATTGTTTTCCCTCTCTTCCGACTCCCCCTGAGGAGGGAATAGCATGTTCTCCAGCAGGGCCTGGCTACTTCACAGGGTCAGCAAAACCCTGGGATGCCGTTAGGGACTGTGCCAGCGCTGAGCCTGTCCCTGTGGGCACGGCAGGGAAGGGCCCTGCTCTTTGGTGTGGCTGCTGCCGCCAGGCTGGCGGATGCCCCCTCTGTGCTGCCCTTGTAGGGGCTGCCGGAGCGACAGGCGAGTGCCAGGGGCGAAGGAGGGCCCCGGGAGCTGGGAGAGCACAAGGAGAGGCTAAAGGAACCAGCTCTCGGTAGGGAGGTACGTTAAGGCAAGAAAGGTATTAGTGAAAAGAGCAATTGTTACGTTGAGACCTTTTTCCCTCCAAGCATGAAAGTGCTTTAAAAATTGCATGTTTCAGCTCTCAGGACTGTTAATAAATAGCTATAGTAACAGCACTATCCGTGTGCCCCAGCTTTAGTAACTTACACTTACGTCTGGGCCATAAAAATTCAGTGTTGCTCGGCAGAAAATTGTTCCTATGAACGTTGGCTCAGCATGTGGGCAGAGCTGACGGTTTTTAGACAAGGATAGCTGTAGTGCTGTGCCAAGTGGAGGCACAAATTGATGCCTCCAGAATGATTCTCAGATGTAAGAAAATAGTTGCATTTCTTGCTGGATTTGTGTTGTGGGAAGGGGGACCATGCCTTATTGGATTTTCCTTGCTACAAAGAAAAATAGATTTATTTAGGAATTCCAAACACAAATGGTCTCATCCTTCTCTCGCATTCACACATCACCTTAGATGATATGACAAAATTTGGTGGAGTTGCTCCCAACTTACTCAGTGGAGAGAAATGGGCTCATTTCCTACACAGCCCCTGAGAGCTTTTGTCAGTGGTGTTGGATCTCACCCTAAAGGGGCCTGGATCTGGCCCTGCCTGTTTATGTCACTTAAATCCCTTCAGTTGTTTTCCTGCCGTCTCTGGTAAGCAGCGCTCCCAGCACAGCCCTGACCGCATGGGTGCGCTTGGCCTCTGGGTTTCCTCATAAAACAGCGTGGGTACTGTGTTTGCTGTGTTCCTCCTCGCAGCAAAAACATCAGTGTGCTGGGGAAAGCCCTCCTCACCTGTTAGATACAAGAAAGGACCACAGTTCAAGCTGGCATGTATTTGATTATTTTCTCTGTTTTAACTGCTGTTCTGCCCTTAATGCTGATGCAGGTAAACAGCTTTTCAAAGGCCAGTAGTGTGTGGAGATGCACCTGTGAAATCTGGAGGTTGCCAAGAGCTGCCAGGTTGGCTCACGTGTTTGACAAGATTCTCCTTCGCAGCGGGCAGTGAGCTCTGCTGGTTTATTTACCCTCAACCTGCGCAAAGCGGCAGGGAGCACTGCAGAGGGCTGGAGCTGCCCCGTGCGCGGGTCCCCACGTCCCTTCAGCTCCTGTGTGGCACCAACAGGCACGCTCCTCTCCAGCCTGAATGATCGCGTTTCGCATTGCTGCCATGTCTGTATTTTTATGGGAATAGGCACCTCCTACGTGAAATCCTGCTTAGGCCATAGATGCATGGAAAGTTTGGCAAGTCTGGCTGCAAATCCATGTCGCTGCTTTTCAAAGTCATTCGGTCCCAGCAGGGACAACTAACCCGTGTAGTCGGTAGGAACTATATTTCCCATGCTTTCGCGTTCCTCCCTTTTGATGCATGCCTTGCTCGTGGCTTTGCACTTTGATGGGCACTCCTTGCCTGTTTGTAAATGCAAGCTGAGGTGTCGTCTTCTCTGGGGTTGCCTCAGGAGGTCTCTGTCCATAACTCCAGAGCTCAGGTCTGTTACCTTTCCAAGGGCTGTGTCGTTTCTCACTAGGACCTACTGGCTCCAGCTGAAAATAGGGCTTTAGAAAGGATTTAGAAACATGATGGTGTT
The DNA here is from genome assembly GCA_013398735.1 of Nothocercus julius. NCBI lineage: Eukaryota > Metazoa > Chordata > Aves > Tinamiformes > Tinamidae > Nothocercus > Nothocercus julius. Next base: position 15,221,784 of record VZSV01000003.1, read on the forward strand.
GGCAATAAATTCTCCTTGTGAATGGCAACCAAGGAAATCATCTGGGCTTCTTCAGAGACGCCAGCTTTGTGTTAGGAGAAAACCAGGATGCAGGGGAGTGTGGACTAGAGCTGTACGTGTGTCCTGTGAGCCATCTTCTACCTGTTCAGAGGCTCCTCTCGAGCCAGACGTAGCGGGTTCCTAAATCCTGTGGTAAAGCCAAACTTTCCAAATAGACACAAGCTTTTTGCTACAGACTAGGTTGTGAACGGGATGAAAAGATTTCAGGGTAATTACTTCAGGCTTTTTTCCAGAGATCTGTCTTGAGATGGAGAGAGGAAAAAAATCCCATCAGGCAAAAATCCAGGACAAAGTAACATCCAAATAGATTTTTCGATGGGAGACTAGGATAGCGCAATAATCCTGGCCTGTTCCAGCCAAAAAAGGGATGTCAGGTCACATTTTGACTAATGTAGTAGTGTTGCCTTACTGGAATTATTTATGGCTGGTGTTACTAAAGAGCTTAGATACCCGCACTGGGGTTGGAGTCTCACTGCAGAGCATTTTCGCAGGCGCATTTTCTCTGAACCATCTGAGATGACCAGAAATGGGGACAAGGGACTGTTGCTGTTATTTTTAACAAATAAAATTCTTATGGACAAAGTGAGTTGTGTACATAAGAGGGTACATAAGAAGTGTGTGTGTTTTGCCACTTGTATTAGATCAAACCCTGTGACTGAATTGGACTGAATTGACTTTATCATGGAAAGTCTAGTTCCCTCACCTTGATCAAAATTTTCAAGTCAGAAGTGATAATACAAGTTTGAGTGAAAAAAAAAAAATGGGGTGATGAGCCACTAGAATTAGACTGTATGAAGGGTGGGTCAACAGTGAGGTGACAAAAT
>VZSV01000003.1:15222713-15331981 GCA_013398735.1 Nothocercus julius
AAAAAAACTGTGTAAGAGAGCTCATAAATCTAGTTATTGAACTACTGCTTGAAGTGTCTAACCTTACAGTGGCTTTGTACCAGGTGATTAGAGGTTAACTGAATGTGACACGTTTAAACAGGGTTTCTGGGGGAAATCCCCGCAACTGACATTATCACCAAAGTAGCTGCTGTAACAGAGCATACAGTGGATGTGTATGAGAAGAGTCGATACCACTTTTGGAAGGAGAAGTTGTGCCGCGTGAGCCATTAGTGTTCTTTGAAGGTGTCAGTATAAGACTGTACGTGTGCATTTTAAAGGAAAACGGACTTTCAAAAGTTCAAGGTTATTAAACTGCTATGGCAGAAGATAAATGGTCCTTTCAGGAATATGAAGGGTGGGTCAACAGTGAGGTGACAAAATTAGCAGATGATACAAATCTGTTATATGGTCCTCTGGGACTCTGAGGTGAGTGACTGGACACTGAAGTGACAGAATAAATCCACCGTTGAAAATAGGAAGTACAGGCAATGTGGAAAACAACTCTCTGGCAATTGGTTTAAAACGAACTTTTTTTTTTTTTTTTTTTAACATTATGCAGAAGTAATTGTGGAATTTGCTGACAGCTTCTGTGGATGCTAAAGGCGTATATAGGTTAAAATAATGACTGCAGAAATTAAAGGAAGAAAGGTTCAAAAAGAGGGCATCTCTGGCGTAGGAAGTCCCAAGCACATGCTGCTGATACACAGGGTTAATATAGGGCATAATGTGAGCTTGCTTATTCCATAAAACAATGTTTTTGTGTCAGAGCTAAGAATGGTGCTAGATTATCTCTGGTTGGATCTAGGTGTCCTAGTGCTCTGAGGTCCCAGATCTCACTGACCACACACAGAATGAGAACTGACGCAGTGCAAAGAATGAGGAAAATGTGCCAGATCAAAGCCCCAGACTGGTGGTTTAAAAGGCTCAGAGATTGATCAGTTCTGAATCAGTTCTCAGAAGGGAGGGGAGGTCACCCTCTTAGCAGAGCTCCCCCCAGATGCCCCTCCTGGAGCATCTTACTAAACCGCTAAACTGAGTGATGCTGTTCAAAATCAAATTAACCCCATGTCCAAACCTCCTCTGATGCCCTCTGAGTTTGAACAGAGTCTGAAAAGCTAAATAAAATCAACAAGGGCTGCAGTTTTCCAAGGTTCAGCTAGCAGCTGGATGCCAAATGGAATCCAGATATTACATGCCAAAAGTCAAATTAGGTACTAGTCCTCCTACTGATCAAGGTATATATGTGATGAAGGAATCTTTGCATCCCTACTATTTTTTTTTTTTTTTTTTAACTTTAATGTGAGGTAAAAAGGGTGCTCTTAACTAACAAATAGGTATATTAAGATGTAACCCATGATACTCATCTTCATACTCCTGGGTATTCCATTACATATTGACTCCTGCCCCAAGATTCACTAATCTACACCTTGTGGCTGGATTCTCCTCCGTAGCTGAAGTATGAGAATTCCTGTAATTGTGCTTCCAGAGTAGTATTCCAGTCCTCAAATTGATCAAATATTTACTGTTGAACCAGAGAGGCAGGGAACACTGGGAAGAATACCAGCAGTGCAAATTTGCCCTCTGTACAACGCAGGAGACACCCTCGAGAGAGCACGGAGAGGCAGCGTGGCCCCAAGAGCGCATTGACCTCAGCTGCGAAATCTCTTCAGTGGATGGAAGGCCTCATTTTCCAGTGCGACTAATCAGTTTTGTGCTGTTGCAAATCTGTTGGCTTCACTGGAATCTGTATTTGTGCATCCAAGTTAAATTTTTTCAGGCTGAACTTTTTTTTTCCTTTCCTCCCCGGAATGCCCTGAGGAGCTAGGAGAGGTGTGGGCACCTCCTTTGCAGAGGCTAGCAGGCAGCATCTGAAATGTTTGTCTGTTATAGGGGAACCTGGAATTCGAACCCTGACGTTACCTCCCCTTTAGGAGGGTGTCCTCTGCCCTGGAGCTGCTGCTGCTTCAAACTTTTTCTGTTTCACTCTAGGTCTCCACTGGGCGTGTGTTTTCACGCTGTAGAAAATGTGCCTTGAAATTAAGATGGAAGCCAATATATCCTACTGCTCAGGGAGCATCTACTATATCATGAAATTATAGAATTCCTTTTCCTTCCCTTTGGTTTCTGAGTATTTTAAGTATTTTATAGCAAAATGGAATGTCAATAGGATAAATTGAGAGCAACCCTATGTATGTGTTATGTCTCCGCCCCCACAGAATGCCATTTGAAACATTATTCAGGGCGATGGAAATCAGGAGTGAATTCCCTGCCCTCTGAGTTATTGATTCATTAGAGAGCCTTGTTCCACCTCACTGGTTTAGTGAATGAGGCCCAGGACTAGCTCTTCATTTTCATTACTTTTTGCTAAATGCCTTGAATAAGATTTTGTTGTTCTTCTAGTTTATGTTGAGATAAAAATTGAAAACACTTAAAACATTTAATTTCCACCTGGGCTGATCTGTAAATTGCTTTAAATTCTGTAACTGCTGTAAATTCTTTTTATAATTTGCTTGCCAAACTAAAATCTCGGTTACTCGCTTTGACCCCTCTTGATTTATGCCTGTATGGAACTGAGATACAGTTTTTGTACCTGCTTATTTGTACTAGTCTTCATTAATATAAAATAACTACCCATAGCATCATTCAATAAGTTTCCAAGTCACTTTCTATATAATTTGCCATTTTAACCATTTAAAAAAGCTCATCGTTTCTTAATTTTTTCACTCCATTTGAACAAATGGGCAGTAGTTCAGATGAGTCTGTTCAGTAACTGGGAGCTATGCATTAACTCTGCTCTGTTCAACATTATTTAATACCTCTCAGAAGATGCCTTTGCACTAAAATCTATTTACATGCTAATGATTTTCCCTACTATAAGTTGGCTCCCTTTCCCTGCGCCCCCTCCAAGGGGGGGAAGTTAACCCATTTCCTTGGGTCCCAGGAGCCACATGTGCGTATACTCAGTGTCTTTATTTGGTATAACTCTTTCGCGCCGCTGTACGTTGCCAGTTGCCAGAATGGGTTACAGCCCTGGGATCTTGCTGCATCTGCAGCTGCTGCCAGACTCTTATTTAGTGTATTCATCTGGCCCAAAGGTTGCAGCCATTACTCTTGAGGGTGACACTTCTGTAATTTTTCAAGGTCTTGTCTCTTTGCCAGTAGCAGTAGTATTGCTGCCTCCTCTGGAGAGGTCCCCTGAGCAGCTTCAGCTCTGGCACAAGACGCTGCCAGCCTTTGGAGTGGCATCGGCCACTGGGAGCGTTTCGTACCTTATTGCAGGTTCCTGCACCGCCTTCCTCTCTGCTTGCGGAGCAGCTTGTTGGGTCGCAGGCTCCTGGAACGTGCCCGTCAGAGCCACTTACCTGAGCGCTGACGAAACTGGTGCCTCTCCTGCTGGTGTTCCTGCTGAAACAATCCATAGGCTTTAGAAGTTTTGACTTCATTCGTTTTTTTTGAAATACTGATTTTTCAGGTAAAAGTGTTGAAATCATTATGTCTCTGAAGAGCACGTGCCTGTGCTAACACCTACCAGATGAACTTTGATTGAGCAAGTCCTTCTAGTGTGCAAGCTGAGAAGTAAGAGGTGCGGTTTGTATTCCTGATATTTAGATGAATTTTCATGTACATGAAGTTATTATTCTTCTTAAGTCGCGCAAGTGTCCTGAGCCACATGCTCTAGGTGACCCTGCGTGTGCAGGGGGGTTGGACTAGAAGATCTCTGGAGGTCCCTTCCAACCTTAAGCATTCTGTGATTCTGTGATTCTGTGATTAAGGTATGAGATGGTAAAATGTTCAGACTACTGAGCTCCCACTGCTATGGGTAGAGGTCTTTTGCTTATATCCCCTTCCTGACAGATAATTGACCTAAGCGAAGGGACTCCCGGTATTTATCCCTAATCCGAATTTTTGTGGATTGATGCAGGATATTCTCAGAGAAGGGTCCTAGTTTTGTCATTTGCTCCGCTTTGTAGGTCAGTAGAGCCCAAAGTTCAGATTTGCATCTATTTCCCTCCAGTTGTTAGACCATGCCAAACTGTTGCAATGGTGGGAGCCGTGGAAATTAGACACCTGCACAAGAATACTTTCCCAGTAGAGCAGCCAAGAACATTGTCAGTCCCTGCAGGATGCCGCAGATGCTGAGCGTCCCCCGGCAGCGATGAGAAGAGCTCACAATATACGTGGTGCAGCCACAACGCGGTGGCACTGAGTGGCATCAGAGGCGTGAGCACAAAGGGATCCTGTCCCCGAGGGGCTGCTGCGGGGGGACCTGGTCTCCTGGTGACGGGCCTGGCATCTGTGGCCATTGCGAAGCCCTGGGGAACAAAGGCTGGCCTGGAGAATCAGCCTCTTTGTGCACGCAGCCCAAACTTGACTACCTCTTCAGCAGGCGAAATAGGTGCTAATTCTACAAGCGACTGCAAATCTACATGGCAATAGGCACTTAAGGAGTTCACTGAAGACAGCTAATTCTTTATCTGGATATCAGTGGCACCCTGAATACCACAGCAGTTTATTAACAGCCGTAGCCTGCAATCATTATAGACTTAAGTTTCTAGGCTCCTGAGATTTGTGTCACAGTTCTTTGTGTTTTAATTTATCACCAAGTAGTACTGGCCTATTGAGGATCTGATACTTATCTTCCAGCTGTGGTTGACTTAGAGGGCCTAATTTTAAGCCAGGGGGTTAGAAATAAATTGTCCCTTCCTCATTTCCTCAGGGCATGAATAATCTAAACAACATAAAGCAGAAGGCCTGACTCCCCTCTCCCATCTTGAAAGTCTTTTTCCAACCATAATGATTCTATGATTGGCATAACTCACTTGAAATCACTGATGTAATTCTGATTTACATTACCGTAAGAATTTGGAGAATCCATCCCCAAGCAGTGAGCTGAATACAGTTTCTATGTTCACACTCGCCAGTGACTCTGCAGAACCGAGGATGAACTGGGCACCCTGGTTTTCCCACTCTTCCTTTCTCCTTTCTTGACCCCAGCTCCGGAAGAGGCTCATTGATTCTCCACGCTCCTTGGGAGCAGCGTAACGTGCCAGCAGCAGGCAGGGCTGACACCTCCCCAAGAGTTCGTGCGCTGATATGGTGAACAACATAATTGCTGCAAAGCAGGCTTAGTCTGCTGTTAGAAAGCCTTTTAGCTGCTTTTTGGTCTCTCTGCGTTGACTGTGCAGTTCCATTGCTCTCACTCTGGCCTGTTTTCCACCTCACTGTTGAATTTTCCTCCTGATGTTAGGAGTATCAAGCTAAGGAGAAATAAACTCCTCAGACTTTTCCTTTCCCAGCAGAGGCATGTGCTGGCGAACCCTTGGAGGGCGCAGGAGTGAGCAATGCTGGCGTTGTTATTTTTGACAATCTTTTCGAAGCTGTCTGAAAGAAAAGATAAAGTTGAAATGTTAATTGTTTCCAACAAAAGCTGCTGCGGAGAGCCTTGGCTTGGCATTTGGGGACACGTCCAAGGCTTTGACAGGCAGCACAAGCTGTTTTGAAACCTAGTGAGTTTTTGTTGCCCCCTTTTTTTTTTTTTTCTCCCCACCCTCAGAGTCTGCCTGACAAGAAAGAGCTCTCGTACCAGAATGAGACGTGGTCAGAGGACAGGGTAGGAGCCAAGCACCATCTTGTGCTCTGGTGCGAATGCCCTCTGGCATAGGCGCGTCACTCTGGTTCAACATGACCATCCTGTTTTGTCCAGTGAGGCTGCAAATTGGAAATAATGATATTTAATGAGCTAGGCTTAGACATAGCAGATGTGCTTCCCTCGCTTGGAGGGACACGGTGCAGCCAGGAGGCTGCCCGTGCCCAGGAGGAGGCGGGACAGGTAGAGCCTCCCCCTGCGTGCCGTGGGGAGGCCCTTGTCCTCACTGCTGCTTTGGGAGAGTTGCTCATGCTTCCTGGGAAAGGTGCAGCTCTGCGTGTTAGACAAGCTGGATGGGAGCCACTTGTAGCGGGGGGAATCCCCGCCGCTAGCTCCATCTGCCATCCATGGAGGCCTTTCCCGCTGGCGTGTGTTGGGAGGAACGAAGGCAGTTCTGATGGGGAGATGCAAGATGCGCACATCCTTGTGCAGCCCCGTCGTTGCAGTGAGGCAGCCCGAGCGACCTGGGCACAGGTCCCTCCGAAGGGATTCAGGGCAAGATAAACGAAGCAAGTCAGGTTGCTAGTGCACTATGGGGAGGTGAGAATAACTGTTACGGCTGCTCCTTGAGGCAAAGACTTCCTTTACTCTGTTGGTCCTTTAATCTTCTTACAAGTTTTAGTACAAAGTTTATATATTGAAAGAGCGAAAGCTGCAGGGATTTCTGGAAAAAGGTGCTTCAAGTTGCTTCTGTTATAGATTTTTTTTTTTTTTTTTCCTTTGGGAATATGACACAAATTCTGTGTAGAATCACAATGCAAACAGGAGTTTTGCCCCTGTTTGAAACTGGAGGAATGGAGGCCACATCATTGTTCTGTTTGGCAAGACAAAAAAATCTACAGTGTGAAGCCCCTTGGCCTAATTCTCAGCCTCTTATGAAATAAACACCGAACCCCAGTCACATGATTCATCTAACGGCCATCCCCCTTTTTTGTTACAGTGCCTTTCCTCAAAGGAAAGCAACTGTTAAAATAAGGAATAATACGAATAGATTTTTAAAAAGGGCTCAGGACAAAACACATGCTTGATAGGCAATATAAGTTTCAGTGAAGAAGCAAAACTCGATGGCCTGACGCTTCCATCTGTGAAAATCCCTTGTAGATTCCTCCATGATGTTCAGTTTCCCTAGCATGCAGGGATGTTTCTCTATATCCTCTGCACATCCCATTCTCAGCCAAGTGTTTCTATTGAAAAAGAAAATGATGAGGATTACGGAAGTCCTTAAAATTAAGCACACACTTAAGATCTTGCGCGGCCTTACAGCGCTTAGCACCTTGTACGATCAGCCCCCTGGCAGCTGTGTTATTTCCTCACATTATGGACCTTGTGTGAGCTGCTGGGAAATTAAACAGCTCTGCATGTGATTCACTGGCAGTGTGATTTGCATGAGTAGATGCTTGAAAATAATAAACCCTTTCGAACATCACCCCTTGTTCTTTGAATGCAACAAGAAGCTAAGCTGACATCCTCTACTTAGCCTCATATTGAGGTTTTTAATAGGCTGGAGATGTGTGAGTATCAGATTACTTCTCAGTGGGAACCAAATAGCTATTTCCTGAAGGCACTTGACCTACTTCCAACCATAGTAAATAATGTAGTCTTCAGATGACAAAACTAAGTCTTATCCTTTATGCATTAACAGTTCTGTTATGGCCAAAGCTTATCCTGTTTTACCCAGTTATACTAATGACTCTCTGGATTCTGAGAACTTCTCAGGGCGATTGTGATAATTAATGACAAAGACACTTTTCTTTAGAAACCAGGTTTCCTTGAAGCCATGTAAGCATTTTTGGACTGGAGTTATCTGCAATGTGGAACAAATAGATAAATTTGGAGCTTGCATGTTTATTAAGGCGGCTGCTTACATGGCAAATCTCACTGCTTCACTGTAAAGCATGTTTCCCACAAGGCCTGCACAGACATTGTTTTAGACTTAGGAATTGATTTTCCTAAGGCTATTGACCCATTCATTATTTGCATCATACAGATGCCTATAACTAGATGCGAAGAAGGCAGAGATACTTCCACAGAGAGATAATGCTGTCTCCCAGCCTGCACCCTAGCTCTGCCACGCACCATGTCTAATGCCTGCAAATACCGAGAAACTAAAGATATCTGTCTTGAGCAGGGCCTCCAGTCATCCTGCTGCACTAGTTGGTCCTGCTCTGTGGCGTGCATGTCTCAAATGTTTTTCAGCAGACACAGTAGCCGTGCATAAACAAAACGGCTACGTGAATGTGCATCTCTGTGGTAGGCCCTGGAGATAAGTCTCAAGGTATTTGGGATTCTGAATTTCTCAGTCAGCAGTGGCGTTCAGTCTGGCCCTGCAGGGTTCTGTGTAGGTGTTTCACCACACAGCTTGTAGCTGGTCCGCAATAGCTTCTTTCCCATGCACAGGGAAGAAAACAGAGTAACAGGCTGCTTGCAGCGATCAGTGCTCCTCCGCTTGCCGCACCTGCTGGGTGGAAGGGGTTGACTGGATCCCTAATTCATCTTAGGGGAAGCATCCACTTCATTCCATGCTTGTTATGGCAGAACTGATCCATTGATGTTAACAGAAAGACTCCTACTGTCTTGTGTAGACTTTGGATCGGCTCCTACATTAGTCATGTACTTGATGTAGTGGGCGGGAGCGGTGTTGGTTTGATGTGATTCAGGTTTTAACTGTTGCTACACGTTCCTTGGGACTCTTGACCCTCGAGTTGGCCGTGCAGGACATTTTGCTAGAGCAGCAGTACAGTGGGTTTTGCAGGAGAAATTTTGGTTTGTGTTTATATGTAGTTTATTACAAAGAAAACTTGGTGCTGCCATATCCTCGTCCTTTCTTCCCGTGCTGTAGCTTGAGATCTTTCACTAGTAAGTCATAGCTTGCTGTATGTTACTGGTTAGATATTTGTCTGTGAATTCTCTGTTGCTGGAGAAAGCCACCCTGTTAGGAGGTACACAGCTTTATCAGCTGCGGGGACGATGATCGCAGGACAATTAGTGTTGGCGTAACAGCACTGACGGCTGCAATCAAACAGTTTGCAGACAGTGCCTTTTCATACAGCCCTTCTGTGGTGGGACTGGGTGAGCCGGACGGTTTGTGTAGCTGCTCTCAGCGTCTTCCTTTGTTTTGCAGCACTCCAGAAGACTTCCTTCCAGTGCTTGCGTTCGCCGGGCCAGCTGTGATGTCAGTGATTTCTAGGCACTCCATGATGAGGTAGGGAACAGTGCAAAGACCTGGGTTTGTGAGGGAAAAAGCTCCTTCCCCCTGCTCCAGGCGGCCTTCCAGCTCCTTCACGCCAGAAACCAGCTACCCGCACCAGGGACCTGCCTTCCCTAGCACAAGCTCCCTGGGCTGGAAAACGTCCGTGTGCCGGGCGAGACCCCGGTTACATCTTGTGTTAACTCTTCTCACTTATTCAGGGTAATAAAGAAACTCCGTAGGAGCTCATCCATCAGCAGAGTTGTAGGATCCCTGTGTCCAGTTTTCTCTAAAGGAATAAATTGCACCAGTAAAGCTCCCTTTCTCTGTGGGCCTACCAACACTTGCTTCTAAGCACTACAAGCTTTAACACCTCTTTTACTGTGCCCTGAGAAAAGACCCGGGGCAATGAAAGGACACAGAGGGAATGAAACACAGAGGGTTGCTGGTGCTGCTCGGTAGCTGGGTGGGAGTAGCTGGAGCAAGGTGGGGGGTATTTGCCTTCCTGCTTGGGGACTGCGGATCTTTTGGCTGTGCTTCTGCCTTTAGCTTCCAGCTAAGAATGAAATCGGGTTGCTGAGACTTCTGTTGCTACCACCAGTAGAGTTGTGCATTATCATTCAGATCAGTTTCCCCGACTGAAGACATGCTCGGGAGCAGAGCAGAACAGCAGTCTGCTCTGTCCTGGGAGGTTTGGAGGCCTTGGGGGCATTCAGCGCTTTGCGGGAGGAACTCAGCACCCCGGAAGATCAAATTTCACTGTAGAAAAATTCACAGAAAAAGCAAGCTCTGGCTTGAGATTCTACAAGACTTACCCAGAAAGCTAACAAATGAGATATTTCTAGCAGATAATGTGGGCATAGGCACATGACTGAATGCAACTGAGATCTGCCTTACCACTTGCCAACCACAGCAGCTAACCACATGCATGGTCTTCACCCATCCTGGAAGCTTAAAATGTTCTTTTTCCTTTTATTTGAACTTTGCCCTTCCTCCCCTTTTTTTTTTTTCTTTTTTTAATGCTTGCAAAATAATGATAAAATAACTTCGAAAAAAATTCACTTTCCAAATTATAAATTGATTTATTCAGATTCATTTTAGCTATCTAGACACAATTTGCCCGTACTGTTCTGTACGTTATTGGTTGTTCGCTGTTGGTGTTGGTCACTCGGGCCACATGGGGCCACTTCTGCAGGTAGACTGGCTGCCTCTCTACCTGGCACTGTGCTGTGGAGGTGACTCTGCAAGGGCTTCTAACCTCAATTAGCTCATGAGCCTATCTGGAAATAGTCTTGCGAGTTAGATGTTGCTAGGGCAGAAAACAAACAAAAAAGGTTATGAAAGCCATAAAAGCAAACCTGTGGGAACACAGGCAGTTTGGATGACTGTTAATGAAACTTGCTATTTCAGTTTTAACTCTAGTTCAGACTTTGGCCACGTTCAGTAGAACAGTTACGTAGACCTGTCAAGCAGAAATATCTTTAGAATTTCCTTTATTGCATGCAATAGACACTTTTGAAACTTAACAGGATGATTTGTTGCTGCTGGCTAAATTCTGTATCTAAATTCATTTCTTCTGTAAGTTTATGCAAACCTACCAGCACACACTATATTGAACTAGAAAGTAAAAATTTCTGTAAAGCCATTTTAAGAAGATGAAAGTGCGTTCCTGATGGGCAAATATCATTGGAGATTAGATAGTGTTTCTGTTACTGGTCTTATTCACAAAGAGTTCATACAATCCCACTCTCTGCAGTGAAATCTGTAGGAAGGCTTTTGCGAGGAAGTTTTGATAGCAGCAGGACTTTTTTTGTAAGCTGGCTTCTCGTGTGAAATGGAGATTTTAAAAGGGTTTGAGAAAGGAAGCTGGTCTTTCAGCTTTTATGTTTTAGTCGCTGAAGGAATTAACCAGAAAAAATGATGGAGGCTTAAAAATTACATTAAAAAAATTAATTGGGTCCCCCCAAATCATTGGGGGGGGGTGCAGTCAGGAAGGCCTTACCGTCACCCAAGTAATGTGGAATGCATCACAAGTATCAGGAGCTCCTTATGTTTCCTAGCTATATAAAATTTGTGGCAGAATTTGACTGCTTTCCATGGGGCTTATTCTTAGTTCAGTGCTCATGTGGATGGAAATGAATGGTTTATATTTTGAAATCCTTCAAAGAGGGTTTCTGCTCTTCCTCCATGGGACAGTTTGATGAGCCAGGCTTTGTTGCTGCAGCAGTGGTGTGGGCTGCTTCTGCTGCAGGCTTACAGCAAAGCTTTGGCTGAGCAGAGCAGAAATGGGGCAGAATATGGAGAAACAGGAGCCAACCTGGCCAGAGCGAGGTAATTCAGCTCGGCATTAGAGAAATGAGCTGTGCTGGCCTCGCTGTGCTGGCGGGCAGAGCTTAGCCTTGTTAGTTACTACAGCGTCTGCTCCTCCATGCCGTGCTGACCATTTCGTTTTGTGAAGGATGAGCAGCAAAGGATATGGTCTGTAATTTGGGCATCTGTTGTGAAAATCGCCTTGCGTGTCTCCACTGACTGTGGCAGAAGGTCTGTTGAACAGAGGATCCATGTGATGCAGCAGGGACAAGCAGAATACCTGTTAAAGCCCAGGCGTGAGCAAGTACACGTGGCTATGGCTCCAGGTAGGCTGGCACTGTGGAAAATGTAATGGAAGCGTGAAGGGAAGGTGGGTAAGGAACATGGAGTTCTAGTGTAAATAGCTGCAAGTGCAGCCAAAGCAGAAATACCAGCTGCAGGCAGTCTGCAAACTAGTCCGTGGTCTTTTGAGGCTGTGACTGCCACCTCAGGAAGAGCCCTGTGCATGGATAGAGGCAAGTTTTCTGCTTTGCTATTGCCACTTTCCTCAGGGAATAGCAAAGCACTTGGAAATGGAAAAATGAAGTCATTCCAGGAAGCCTTTCTACTCCAAAGAGTCTACAAGACGAGCTGAGAGTCTAATGACGAACTATCCTTTCTGCACATCTCATGCGTGCGCAAACAGCCCTTGATTTGCAGGATGAACCGAACATGCTTTTCTGTCAGCAAGTGTGCTTTTGTGTCAGCACAAGGAGCAGGGAGAGCTCACGGTTTAATTTCAGGGTCACTTTTTGCCTGTATGGAAACCAGAGGAGTGTCGAGCACTTGCCCTTGTGTGAAGTAGTCCACGAAGTTGCTCCACGCTAGGAAAACGCACAGAACTAGGATGTCTTGAAATGGGCAAGGCCACCGTGGATGGAAGTGCTAGTTTCCCTTGTCTGTTAGATACCCGGGTTAAACCAGGTGGTAATTTTTGCAAGAACTGTTTTTGCCAACAACAAAGTCTGTTCGGATAGAGGCAAAATAACCTTCCTGAACCCATCAGTTGTCCTCCTCCATGGAAAAGAGGATCCCTTCATTGAACGGGAGGCAGTGATGAGCCTGGGTGGTGAAGCCCCCATCTCCCCCTCTCCCAGCGCCGAGGACGAGGAAGCTTTTGTATTTTTGCCCTTCACTGCAGTCCTTGCGTGCCGCGGAGCTGGGAGGGGAGGTGACCTTTTCCCTCACACAGTTCATTGATTTCCACGCTTGATAATGCCGGTCTTTCCTCTGCCCTTTGACACCAAATTAAACTTTAATTCCGACGAAGGGGGAAGCACCGCTGGGCGCAGGCTGGGCCGAACGCGCAATGAGATCTTTGGGGAGTTAATTGCACCGCAGGGCTCCCGGTCCTCGCAGCTCGTTAAATCCCATCCCCCTTGCCGGGCTGCTCTTGCCAGGCAAAGCCAGCTCGGGTCCCCAGGCGGCCGCTATCCGTCCTGGCTAATAACCGAAGGTGGCCTTTCCTCCTGCAGGCTTGGAGCCCAGGCCTCTCCTTGCGACAGCGGCTCGATTTGCACGCTCTCAGGGAAGCTTAGCCGGGGAGGACACTAAAACACATGGGTTAATCAGTCATGTACAGCTCCTTTAGATCCCGATGACTAGTTATTAACATAAGCAAATGGAAAACCAGCCTGAAACTTTGTAGTTTTAAAAGGCAAAATGAACAGCCTGTTAGTACTCTGGGGCAAGTAATAACAAGGAGATCAATGGCAGGCGTGTAATTCATCATGGTAATTAAGCGGGTTTAAGTACTGTACTAATCTCAAGGCAGCTCAGGACGGGCTTTTTTTTTTTTTTTAAATATCACCAAGAAATATAAGGGACACTCTTTCCAGCGCCAGAAAGGGAAGTGTTTCATCAGCCGATTCCTTTTTTTATCCACAGCAATTTTATTATTTGCTATGCTCTTGTCTAACTGCTAAAGCACTCTGGAAGAAGGAACAAAATCCTTTTAGGTCAACAGCTTCTGCCTGAGCTGCACAAATGTGAAGTGTCATAAGGGCCCTGGCTCTTGTGAGCAGAAAGCAGAGCTTCCTCTTTATTTCTGTTTCTGTTAAGTCTTAGATGACCTTTCTAAGCCACGTTGGTTGTTTTCATGGAACCGTGGGACTCCGAAGCACTAGAGATGAGCCGGCATTTAGCAGTTGTGCTCAGGACTTTGCTTAGATTTGGGCTCTTATGGCTTTGGTTCCTTGTGCTGAGAAGTCAGGAAGGACTCGGGAAGTTGCTTTTATATCCAGTGATGAATGAGATAGTTGGCCCAGATGGGTGAAGCTTTGACGAATGGCAAGGAACAGAATTAGGATATAAAAATACTTTCATCACTCTTTAGTTCAGATATGATTATTCTCTACCGTTTTTGCATTTGCTGTTTCCCAGCTCTCCTTTTCCCCAGCTGGGGCTATGGAGGTTGTTTCTCTTGGCTGCTCTTGGTACACCCCAACTGTGTGGGGAAAAAAATGACTCCAGGGATGCTTTCCTTCGGGATCAGTTTGTGGGCTGGACTTGATGCAGAGCAAGCAGTGGCACCGTTTCGCTCTCCGTGTTTGGGAATGCGCCGGGACTTCCCTGGCTCAGTCCATACATGCGGCTCGCTCTAGAGATGGCTTTTCTGCAGCAAAGGCTGGCGAGCCCGCGGCCCGGCTCTGCGCGCGCGCTGCCGCGCAGAAGCGCGAGCTTTGCTGTGTCTGCAGCCTTGCTGCTAAGGGGCGCCCAGGGAAGGGCTACCTGCAGAGCACCGAGAAAATCTGTTTGATATGAAGTGTCTTTTCCAGGGGCGAGCTTAGAAGAGAATCAAATGCCTGTTGTTATGCGTTTCTGTTATCAAGGGCCAATAACAAAGAGCTGTTGAGACTTCTGTCATGGGGGAGCAGGAAGGAATACACTGTCCCATCTGGAAAGAAAAAAAAAAAATAGACTTGTCCTCTGTTGACACAGCTGAGCAGTGCTTTATTCTGCAAGAGGTAATAATATGTGGGAGGGAAAGATCTTGGGAGCAGTGAACAAAAACGCTGATAGATTTAAGAGTCACAGTTCCCTCCTTGCCCTACTTTTTGCTGCAGAGAATGAATCTGGGCTGGTTTGTCTTTGGCTTAAACTGTAGCCCTCCAAATACCTTCTCAGGGGAGGTTCAGCACCAGTCTGGCTCTACTAGTAAGTGCATGTGTGATTCCTGTGCCTTTGTATTGGCAAGCAGCCCGAACGAGAACTGAGCCCCAGAAAGAAACAGCACCAAATTGTAGGCAAGTTAGGATTTGGTTCCTGATAATTATACAGTATTCTCAGATAAGAAGATAGGGAGCTAATAAATAGTTTATTTTCTCTTTCCCGTGGCTGAGCAGAATGAATCGGGGAGGGGGAATTTCAGAAGCAGATACTCGCTACTCTGAGATTTCCGAACGTCCTATTTAGTGTTTAGGCTTAAAGCCTAAGGGAGGGTTGCCATGCATGGGAAACAATATCGCAGCAAGGAAAAGTCAGCAGAATTAATCAGCTGGAGCAGCCATTTATCCTACAAAAAAAAAAAAAAATCATTTTTAATCCCTTGTTTTCTTCCTTAAAATGGCCGTTTTCTTAGCCCTCACCCTGTAGCTAGGAAGAAAGACAAGAAGTTGCTTGTTTAGCTGTCAGAAATACCACTCCTTGGCTAGCCGGAGAGAGCTGATCTTGCATGGGAATCTGGCGCTCTCCATCCGGACAGTGATCAAAGGCCCGGTGATCTAACCTCCTGCAGCCACAGTCCATCTCTGTGTGCGCTCATCTTCCACAAACATCATCACTCAGCAGCAGCTGCAAGAAAATCGTTAAAAGAGCTAAACTGGAAAGAATCACATAAAATGCATGTTAGAGATCCCCCTTTTTGATAAAGATTAGGCTCCTTTTGGCTTTGCGAATTACTGAGCAAGGCCAGCTGTTCCCGTGGCTGTGGGAGTGATGGCGCTCCTTGCCTGCTGGTTGTTTCATCCTCCAGCTCCACGGTCCCGCGAGGGCAGCGGTGCGACAGGCTGCGGGACCGTCCGTCCCGAGCCCCGGTTCGTGCCCGCGGCACTGTGGGCCCCGGGCTCACAGTGAAGGGAGGCGACGCAGGGCCCTGCGGCCACCCCGCTGCCCTTGGGCCCCTGTTTGGCGCTAGTTGGACTGTGGGGACCACAGTGGCAAACAGCAACTCTGCCGCCTTCCAAGTGCCACGGATGGACGGCAGCACTAGGAGGACTGCTGGGTCTGCCGTGGGCAAGCACTGGGCAAAGCCTTGCCAAGCCTTCGGATCCTGCCAGAGCGCGGTTCTGGGGGGAAGCCCATCTTCTGTATGCTGGGCAGCACTGCTCTGAGTAGCACCAGAACAGGCACGTGAGGAAGGCTGGAAGGTGCTGCGAGCGGGGAATGGCCAGGACGAGGGCTCATTTGCCAAGTGCAGATGATGAAAAGGCTGGGAAGCCAGCAGGGCATGTGGTCTCTTTGAGCTGCGCAGAGCATTAAAATGAGACAGTGTAATGGGAAACGTGTATCTTCACCTGGGGCTTAGAGATGTGAGGCTCAGAGGAGCTGTAAGGATCGTCCGTTAAGAGCAGAGGCAGAGGTATTTTCACCATCTTGGCCTTGGATAGTTCTTAAGGGAGCTGTTCAGGGACAGCAGGGCTCTGCTCAGAGGGTGACTCTGGGGAGGGGGGTCTCTGTGCAGCACGAGAGCTTGGAGCCCGCTCCCCCCAGCCTCCTTCCTTGGGCAGCTGTTGGTGCTTGAGATGCAGAGCTACTGAGGCTCCTTCCTGCACGGAGCCGTGTGCCTGCCCTCCCTCCGCTCCAGTGTGCCAGGGTGACTGTGCAGGCGGCACCGTGTCAGAACTGGGAAGGAGTCTGAACGGAGTGAGGTAATACAGACAGAAAATTTAGAAGGAGGGAAAGGGGATTTGGAAGGAAGTGGTGAAGGTTGGGAATCAGAAGATGCTGGGAGGAGACCTGAAACTGAGAAAGTTGGTCTTGAATAATGTAGAAGTGGCGGAGAAGAAAGAAGAAATAGAAATGGCAACTACAGAAGTGAGGGGAAAGGCAAATCTAAGGTACACAAGGAAAGGGGAAGAAGAAAATAGGAAAAATAGGCAGAAAGAACAAAGGAAAGAGAATGGAGTGGAAAAGTATGGGGCAACTGAAGAGGAAGAGAATATTTGGTAGGAAAGGAAAGTTTGTAGCTGGGTTGTGGTAGCTTGAGGAGGATGTTGAAAGAAAAAAGAAGGAAAAAAAAAGTGGCATCGAGCAGACTCGAGATTGTGGCTCTGGAGAGGATCTGAAAAACGGACGTCAAAGGAATGGAAAACTCAGTGCAGGAAGAAAATGTACAAAAGAGGAAGAGATAACAAAAGAGAATGCAACAGCTGGAATGAAAATGAGTGAGGAGGAAAGGGAAATAGGGAAGAGAAAACCTGGAGTCATAAATCGTATCCTAGTCAATTTTTGTTTACTGTGTCTTCATTGTCGCTGTAGCCCATGCTTAGACAGAGTTCTCAGGAATGTGATTTAATTTTTTGTATTAATTTTCTTTTTCAGTAGTACCAAACTTCTGTTTCTCTCAAGGTTCTTACGGTGAAGAAGTCTTCACCTACAGTGCCTCTGTTTGGTTCCAGCTATATCTCTGAACCGTTCCCTTCTTTAGAACAAGAAGCCTAGGTTGTTGATATCAAAAGACAAATACATTTTCAAGAATATAGAGATTAGTGCTTATTGTATTGCTCTACTTAGAGTGGAGGAAATGCTTCATCTATTATCTCCACTCGTAGGTAGCAAAAAAAAAAAAAATTCACACATGGCTTAGAGAAACAATATAAAAATTGGCTGTTGTAGATCTTTTTAAGGATTAGATCTGAAAATCTGAGCAAAAAGGACCATGACTAGGATATAATTTACACACACAAATATATGGCTTGAAATGTATACTTTTCATTCGTTCCGACAAAAGCCTAGGTGGCACTGGAGTTGTTTTTTGGGTTCTGCCAAGCTTGTACTGGAAAAGACTAATCTGATTAGATTTGACACCCTTACAAGAAAAGAAATGAATTTAAGACAAAAAGGAAAACTGAAACTCGGCAGGGCTCTGGACAACAATTAGCCAAGTGCTTAAATTCAGAGTGTCACAATTAATCTTGCTGAGAAGGGCCTGATGCTAAGATCGAGTAGCAAGTCCTTTGTAGAGTTGAAAGTGAGGCTATAATTTGTGCCAACGTCGCTGGTAATAAAGCTGCACAGTTTTGCAGCAGGCACAGCTGCTTCTGCCCTTTGGGTAAGATCCACTGCGATTTACACCAAAGTGCGTCCACAGGAGCGGGATCCCAACCAACCCAGTCATAGATGATTTCAAGAAACCAGTGAAAATCTTTTTAAAGCTCTTAAAGTTCTTAGGCAGTATAAGTTGGTATTGTTTCTGGATGTCCACAGGGTTTTATCCTATGTAGGTTTTTGAGCAAGGGCTTATTCTGGTTCAGGAGGTCTCTGCCATGTCTGTTGTTACTCAGAGTAGGCATGACCCGAAATTACTTAAGTGCTATAATATCTATAAAGTGATATATTGCACATGAATTCCTAATGGCTGCTAAGAAGAAATTACGTTTACAGACAAGCCTCAGCAAGTCAATATTAAGAGTTGCTTTTATATCCAGTGATGAATGAGATAGTTGTCCCAGATGGGTGAAGCTTTGACGAATGGCATGGAACAGAATTAGGATATAAAAATACTTTCATCACTCTTTAGTTCAAATATGATTATTCTCTACCTTTTCTGCATCCATGGAAACCCGTGAGTCAGCTTGTTTAATATCAAATCAGACCAAATTCTGCTCAGTATTAATAACCAGCTGCCTTTTGGCAGCTTGCCTGCTGCATCTGACCGATCTTCCACTCTGCAAAAATATTTTCAGGCTCGCTATTGATGACGAGCAGACTGAATTATAAATCAGGACCATACTCTGGGGCAGGAAATAATCTAATAAGAGATAAAATAGGCAATAAAGGTGACTTTTGATGAGTGGAGATATTGATTGGGAAATGTACTTTGGTAAATTTGTGGTTACTTTCGACTGAACTATTTCGTGCACCTCAGCAACTTGTTAACCTGGTACTTCCCTGTGATTCAATGTGCCTTTGAATTTCCACATCCAGCTATTTTTTCCAAAAGCTTGGGGAGGGCTTCCAGTTCTTCTCACTGTCTGCAGCTTCTCTTCTCTCAAAAGTCTCACCTTCGAACACCTCACGAGCTGCCACAGAATGAGAGATCAGGAGGTCTCGACAAAGCAGCAGGGCTCTGATAAGACCCCAGATCTGCTTCTGTGGAACTTGGTGGCAAAAATTCTGTTCAGCAGCACCCAGTCTTAGCAGATAATGTTATTTTCAGGAACATACATCAAAAAATCAGTTGGATGTGTATCAACATTACTGCCAATCAGGGGATGTGATTAAATACCACTTAAAATTCTTTCATCTTTTTTAAGCTTAATTACTTCAAAAAGTCAGAGGTAATTAGTTTGTTTATCTGTGAATATCCTGGCAGGTGCGCAGTTACTGGAGTATATGGTGCTATTCATTTGGTAGAGATCCTGATAGAGGCTTTCTGCAGCAATAATGACCAATTTTGGTGATTTGCAACCTGTTTCCTATATATTACACATGAAAGCTATCCAGGTGTGTGAGCTTAGAGAATATCCAGCCCAAAATTAACCCTGTCTAATTACACTTCTAGTAGAAGATGTGAAGTTTTTCTTCTCCCCTTACATATATTATCAGTGGTGGATTCAGAAGGGGAGAGAGAAATTGCCCTCAGATGCTTCCAGTGCTGTTACGTATGACAGTGGCTCTTTTGCCCTTCAGGGGCTTCGCTGTGTAAGCTGGGCAGATCCAGAGCAGTGGAAAGCAGCTGGGATAGAATAACCCAGCATGCATCCATCCACCCATCCTGCTCTTTCTTCTGGGAGAGAAGTCCAAGAAAAGCCCTCCTGTGTCCTTTGAGTTTTGCAGACCTGTGCAGGACACCTCCCGGAGACGCTGTTACACACACCAGGGAGGACCTGCCTAATGTCACAAACTATGGTGTCTGTTTCAAGCTATGAAATTCAGTAACAATTTCCGTGCCTATTTAGCTGTTGACAACCTTAGGTTCCTTTCTATAATATCGTGCCAAATCTGTATGTGTTTTTTTGAACTTATGATCACAAGCTTAGCACAGTAAAGCCTCATGTAAAAAATTCTTTTGGTTGATCTACCGAGTTCTCTCCCAGTCAATTCAACCATATGAGTCTATGTGGATTTCTCGAAAATGTGTCTCCTATCTAACAAGGTTGTATATGCCCACGTTCACAACAGGTTGTAACTTTGTGTAGGGTAGGACAAGATGCAGAAGCAGTGATTGCAATTGGCGTTGCTGGTGGTGTGGTGAAGAAAGGGGGCTCATCTTGGCTGGGGAAAGACCTGCTGTGGAACTGGGGCTGGTAATGCTGAAAAGCAAATATTCTGGCCAAGACTGTTCAGTGAAAGATGCTTCCTGAACCAATGTGTATGGGTGTCTAAGAGTTGCATTTTTTTAGCAAATTGAGAAGTAAAATTTCAAAGAGATATGAATGACAGATAGTATTTTATGTCATATGTTGGGAAATAGCACTGGAGTCTTTCTTTTGCTGCCTCCCTTTGCCAACACAGAGGGGGACCAGGCAGTAGAGAATGGGCAATTTTGGTCTGTGCAGCACTCAGGGAGCCTTCCTGCTGCTGCTGACAATCACTGTGTCCACTGTGAGCACAGCTGAGACCAGCAGTAAATAATTTAGAGGCTTCCACACAAATTAAGGAATTTGGAGATGTTTGTTTGATGTTGACCAAAAATTTCTTGGATTGAAATGGCTGTGACTTTAAACCTAATGTCATTCCCTCAACTGATTGTCTTGCTTTTTTTTTTTTTTTTTAAATAAGGAAAAGAGCCTCCTTCTGTCACTTTCTCATTACCACTTAGTTGGACATGCTACTTCAGGTTAAATTTTGATTGATGTTTCAAACCAGGAGCAAAACAAAGGGATGCTATTATTATGGGTTGGTTTACCTAAGAGGAAAATCTGATTATCGCACAGGTAAAAAACATGAAGTAAGAGCAAAGTTAAAATGTGGTGGCACACTACAGCTGTCACCTTGGTGACTGTCTCCAACAGAATAGGCAATTATTCAGTGAGTATTAAGGCTGAATTACTTTCTGGCCTCTGGAGATAGTAATCCTATCAGGTCAGGAGGATGTGCAGGATTTAATATCCTGCTTGACGACCTTGGTGTCACTACCATTTATGTCAAGTTCTTGTCCATGCTCTTTATATATTTTTCTTTTTTTTTTTTCTTTTTGTTAAGGTCTTGTGATGACACTAAACTGGTGGGTTAATCAACAACAAAAGGCTATGTGTAAAGGAAAGTCATAGCCAAAGGAAGGGAAAAGAAAAAGCAAGAGGTCTCTGCTCTTACCTATTAAAGGTGAAACAAAAACTTCTAGTAAATATACTGTAGAAATTTGTGCTTGGGTGTGCTGGAACATCTGAAGCTGATTTCCAAATAGGATCTTTATAGTTAGTCATCTTAGCAACATGTTTATGCTCTATTCTAATTATGTTTCTATTTTAAATGGGCCAAATATGCATCTAGTGACAAAGAAATGCCTGTTTCTAAACATAGCCCTGTAGGTGTATTTTGCTGTTTTCTCATCAGAAGTTTTGTAACTGTTAATTATGAGTCCAGAAAGAAAGAGGCTTCTCCAGAATCCCACAGCCACCCTGGATGAGTAAATGCACAGCCCTTGTGTGTTCATCTTCAAATTACACGCAATAGCTTCCTATCCTGAGGAGAGAAAAAAAAAAAAAAAAGGCAGCAGCAGCCTATCCTGGTTTGCTGGCAAACATCCAGATTTCACCATAGCAAAACCCAAGAAAATGCTGTTTCTGTTTTCCAGTTTTAATAGCTACTGTCTTTGATGACTTGGGATTACCCACTGTCAGGAGTGGCCCTACACTGATGTTTCTGTGGAAGAAAGGCACTGGTGTCTGTCTGTTCTGAGACTTAGTAGCTGGCAGAGCCAGCGTTCGGGCTAACCTTCTGCTAACTGCGGAGGTGCTCGCCAGGCACTGCCTGCGCAGACCATTTCATATGTTTCACTGGTTTGCAGAAAATAATAGGCTGTGATCATAAGATTCCTTGAGCTGCCAGATTTGTCAGGGCTTGACACAAGAAGAACACAAGGTTATCCTGACCAGGCAAAATATTAAGATACAATTGCAAGCAAGCTTAGAACAAGAGAAATGTTAAAAGAAGGTTTTGTGTTTATTTGATTTTCTTGATGTCACAACTCGCTTTGCTCCCTATGTGTAAAAGGCCTGGATTTGGACTTGCACAAGAGTATTTATACAATATAGCCACAAAAAAAGAGTCATTTTCCCTTCTTATGCTCTCTCAGATATAGAACCCAAATGTAGCAAGTAGGTCCTCTTGTCCCTTTCTCAGAACATGTTATGCCTCTAATATGCACACTTGAAACAGTAGTGTTTCCTTTAGTAAAAAGTCCTCCTGATCCAGCAATTTCAAAATGGTGACAATGTCTATGTCTGTCATAAGGGCATAAGACGCAAATTATAAAACAATTGTGTATCAGGAAGTGTTCTCACTGCACAGGAATCCTACCAAACTTGGTGTCTCCGATTCACTTTTAACGTTCCATAAAAGGTGCATTGAATAATGACAGCTTTAGAAACTGGTGCTCTGTCCCTTTACAGCAGCTCTCAGCAACTCTAGGGGCTCATGATATTGCATGAATTTTATTCTGGAAACACCCTCTCTGGTTCCTGCTGATGTACTGGGCTTTCTCTTCATTCTCTGTTATAAGCAGTGTCCTTTTTCTTTATAAAAATTGATTAATAATAATCAATAAGGTTTCTAGAGTAAAAGTCTCTCCAGTGATTCGCAATCCTCTCCCTTTCTGCAGACCACTCACTGTGAATCACATGAGAAATCATCTCATCAACGGCAGTGACTTGCCAGTAAATATTATGGTACTTAGCATTTCTTCAGGGCACCAGGAAACAGTATGTTTGACATGCCCATGAGAGCACTGAGGATTCTGAAATGATTTTACTGCAAAAGAATCAGAAAATTCTGGCAGACCTTTGATTTTGAGGAAAAGACAAAAATGACAAAGTTTAGCTTCACAGTTGTGATCCAAAAGCCATGGAAGTGAGTGGAAAGATTCCTGTATACGTCTTGGAACTGAAAGGGGCCTAGCCGGGAATGCAGGTTGTGTCCTGTTCCCGATGAGTGTCTGCACGGTGCTATAAGGACAAAGTGGCCCCGATTGCTTCCCTGACAAGACAGCATGCTCAGAAACGCAGAGGTGCAACTTGCAAAGAACGACAAAGAATCATCCTGCTTAATGAAAGGTCTCGAACCCACACCCTGTTCAGCTTCACTACAGAGTTCATTTTCCGCATTTGATCAAGCACCTGACCCGCGTGCTGAGCGACTCTCTGTGACGGCCCGCTATAGACTTGTGTAGATGAGGCATATCAGAAATGTGCACGTGCCTCTCCTTGTTTGTGCTGGCACAGCGTGTTGGCCTAGGCTTGGAACCATCCATTGCGCTGTGGTTTAAACATGTGCAAACAGCATCATCTCTTTGACTTGTTGGGACTTGGCAGGCCCAGCTTTTGTTTGGGTTGTATTAGATGTTTGTTTATTTATAGCAGTTAGGTCTTTCTTAAGCACATCCGAAATGAGCAAATTTGATTTTATGAGGCAAAGATAAGCCTGGAGGCGGGGAGGGGAGGAAGGGGCTCCTTCTAAAATTGTTGATTAGAGGCATTCGGAGCAAATGATTGCCAAAGCAAAGTGAGCTGTTTGCAGGCACAAACTCTTCTGTTGGTTTATGTAAGAAATAATACTCAGAGATGTGCTGCCTCATTGAAAGAAACCCTGCTACACAGAATTGCTTGAGTATTGATAGGAAGATTTCTGAGAACCAGAATGACCTCTGTGCTCGCTTGGCAGACCCAGAGGAGGTGAACGAAAAAGGCAGCTCTTGCAGTCAACTGGTAGCACACAGTCAGTGCCACGTTTCTTTGCGTGATCGTGCTCAGAAGGGTTTTCCTTTTGCTCAGAGGGTAACAAATGAAATCTCAACTGTTGCTGTTACAAAATAGAGCCGGCCACTTGTGATCATGAGTGTGTTGGTCCCTTGGCCTGCTCTGCTGAAGGAAATAGGAAAGATATTTTCTCTGAAGCATACGTTTATTTTTCCCAGTAGCTTTAGCTTGCATTTCTTTGCTTATATTCACAGAGCTCAAAAGCTCTTGTGTGAGATAAGTATGTTTCCACCTTTTCTATTTTTTTTTTTTTTTAATCTGAGATAACCTGTGTGTGAAGTATTCTCCTACGGAGTATTTCAATAGGAACGCACCATTAGTCTAAGCACTTTGAAACTCTAAATTGTCATGGTAATGTCTGAAACCTCTTACCGTACTCAGCTTATGCATCTGTAGGGCTATTTGTGATTTACCTTGATCTGAGAGATGGTATGGATACATTGTCAAAAAATAAGTAAGTGAAAGGAAGAAAGAAGCATTTAGGGGATGAAATTCAGATGTTTTGTATTTGGTGGTCTTTATTATGCAATTCAAAAGAACGGAATAAAGAACAATAGAGTAACCTGGTGAGAAATACATCGTGCCTGTAAGAAGCTGGAGAACTCCAGCTGGAGTTCCTCAGGTCCAAAACGCAAGAACTGTTCCCCTGGTGTCTGCTCTGGGCTTTATTTCTGTAGCAAGCTCAGCCTCCATGTGCCGACTCACCTGCGTTGCTGTGCCAGCTAGGCCCAGTGATCTGTTTGGCCCCTGTCTCACCCTGGTAGTGATCCACAGCAGATGCTTAGGAAGAGTAAGGCAAGGAGCAGGCATTAGGGAATACTTGCATTTTGATATTCTCTGAATTCCCAGTGTGTGGACCAAGGACTTCCCGATTCAGAGGCTCTATCGACGTTGCGTACGTGCAAGCTCGTGATGGGTTTTCTTCCATAAACGTATCTGAACAATTTTTGAACCAAGCCATAGCTTGGAGCTCCTGTGGCAGTGTGCTCCATAGTACTGCACAGTTTTAATACCAGGAGAGGCAGTAGCTCCCAAGGCCCTCACAGCTGGATGCAAGATGGCATGGTTTGCACGGGCTGGTTGGATGGCTGGTTTGCACGTTGGGTGTCATGCTCTGCATATACACTGCCAGCAGATGGACAGACTCCTCAGTTACCCTCTGCTTGGTTATTGCTGTCAGCAGCTGCGTGTACGTGAGCGGCCTGGCCTGGCCGCTCGGCGAGGGTGAGGAGGGGAAGCGTCTCGTGCCTGCGGAGGGGGCCGGAGCCCTCGTGTACTGTGTCTCCGTGCGTCTGTGGTTGCCAATATTAGGGACGTTTCAAAACCGCTTTTGCCTTCAAAGAAGTAGGTTGAGGTCCCTGGGGGGTATTTTGAGATACGTTTGGAGTGAGTCTTGTTTGTACAGGAGAGAATCTAGTAATTTATAAACACACGATCAGATCTGTTCTCATTATTTTGTACTGACCGTGGCAAAGGAAGCTTCCTTAGTAGGGGAACGGTGCTCGGCTCCCGAGTATAAATGCCTTGGGCTTTCCTTGTGAGGCAGCCCTTTGAGCGGCAATGGCTGAGGTCTAGTATTGTTCAGAAAAAGGCTTCTGAGCTCATTTCCCTTATGTACTCTGTCAGTCATTGTAATTCTTTACTATGAATTAATGCCAGATAATCTCTTTAAATTTTATGAGCTGCCTCTTCAGGATGAATGGTGACTGACTCTACTCCTCACCATCTGGGAAAGAAAGGCAGAGAAGGAGCACTGCAGAGTAGATAATGGAGCTCTGTATACTGTAAAAAAAAGTTATTGCCCTTCTTTATTACCACAGCATTACCCAGCTGAAGTACCCTTTGCAAAACAGTTTATTCAAGCGGGCTCATACAAAGTATTTGTTTAGCTAAAATGTCATGTCTTCTCTATTGCCACTTTTGCATTAATGTTATTGGAAGGCCCATCCAATGACCTTGAGATGCTCTCTTCCTGTTTGCTCACATAAAATATTTATACTCTGTATAAATATAGTGCTTCTTAATTGACCTTACAGCATATATAATTATTATATACTGTAACCGTTATCCCTTATTTATTTATTGTAGTGCGCAGATATTTTTGTCGCTCATAATGCAATCATCGAAGAATAGAGTACACTTAAACAAGTGCTTTATTTTTCCTTTTGATTGATTTGATACACTTAATATTTATACAAAGATCTATGATGAAGAATTTTGGTCTTTGAAATGAGAATAAGCATCACCTGGGGCCTGAAGTATAGCCTAATTCTATAGAAGTAGCAAACTGATTTCAGTATCTGTTACAAAAAATGTTCCAAGATTTACCTAAGTTTGTCCTGTTGTCTAGGTACCGTGCCCTGGTATGAAATTAGTTCTTAGGGGAGAAGGAAATGAATGGGAAGTTCCTGTCTAACAAGTCTTTCCTAGCCTTTCCTGCAAAGAAATCCCATTCCATTTGGTTTTATGTAAGCTTCATTGTGGCACGTTGTTCCCCATGCTTTTATAAACCAGGCTGCTGATTCTGATAGGCAAATTTTGTGCTGCTCCGTGAATCCAAATTTCATTTTCATTTCATTTTCATGTGGATTTTCACATACTGTATTTAGTCAAAAGAGAAATGGGAAATCTGGAGTCAGATCTGGTTCTGAATTTTAAGAGCTCCTAAAAAAGAAACATGAGAGGTCATCCAGATTTAGTGTTTAGTTTCAGTCTATGTTTATAACCTGGGGACACAGTCTTTGGTGGGGACGGAACAATGTTCTCTTACTACTATAACAAATGACATCTTTTTGTAAATTCAGTGCTTTATTATTCTGTTCACTCTATGGTGTTTTCTACTGTGTTTGTAGGGACAGTTTTATCTTTAGTAGATCAGGTTTTTCCAGCT
Source organism: Nothocercus julius (assembly GCA_013398735.1). Classification (NCBI taxonomy): domain Eukaryota; kingdom Metazoa; phylum Chordata; class Aves; order Tinamiformes; family Tinamidae; genus Nothocercus; species Nothocercus julius. The sequence goes on from VZSV01000003.1 coordinate 15,248,945, forward strand.
GCTCAGAAAAGCAATCTATAGAAAACAGTTATATGTTTCAAATGATGGGACTTTTATCAGATCATAATCTTTCTATGAAGGTCTTTGCATTTTAAAAACAAATCAATGACTATGATGTCAGTGTGTTTATCATTTCAGCCCTGGGAACATTTTCTTGGCATCTGGGTTTGATCTTATAGGTGTGTCTAATTGTTATAAAGCCACAGCTGTGTGAATTATATTTCCTCGGAAAGTCGGCTGTTTCTTAGGATTTCAGTGGAATATAACTTCTCTCTCATTTCTCACCTTTGAATTGTTCTGAAGCCCAGAGCATTTTTATAATTAAATTATGCGTTTTGCAAGAGAACATAAGACAACACTTCCTACAACCTCAAAGGCCTTTTTTTTTTTTCTTTTTTTCTTTTGGATTCCTACAGAAGAACAAAGACAGTTCAAGGCTGAGCTCGTTGTTTAAGCCCTGGAGCGTATTTATAGTCTACCTTTTAAAAAAAAAAAGAAAAAAAAAGTTTCTGCTTTGCATATAAAATGCTAGACTTCAAGTACTCACATATGGGTGTTAAAGTAAAAAGACAACACTCCAAATTCAAAACTTTGTTGTCATTTGGGGCTTTGTTTATATTTTAGTCAGGAATGGGAAGATGTCACACAGAAATCTGCTTTTTTCTTTCTACCTATTCTCATGTTACAGTGCTGGTAAAGGGAGGCTGGTTGTTAAAATTCTTCCATGAAGTATTTTGACTCAAATTAAAGCAGACCGGATTGGCGTAAGATAGCGTGAAGGGCAGCAGAGAACCCGCCAGGCCCTCCCCTTCCCATGAGACCCCCTTTCTCCCAGGCAGCCGTTCGGGCTTTCCTACCAGCACGATGTGGCAATGCTGCTTCCTTTGACATTACTGCGCCTTGTATCAGAAGTTGAGAATTTCAGACGCAGTTAATGGTACAACCAAGTTTAATATGTAAGAATTGATTAAACTCTGAAGCGAAAGAGTTGAGACCTCTGTAGGATATGCTGCGCTCTGAGCCAGGGCCCACATGGTGTGGGCCAGGCTTGTTTGCCGGGCGTCATGACGTCAGTTCTGCTGAGCTGCTTGCTGAAAAAATGTGGTTTCTCCCTGCAGCCCACAGGAACTTCCCCCCCTGCCCCCCTTCATTTGTGCTGCTCTCTGGTATCTACCTGGTGCATGGTTTGGGGGAGATTTTGAGAAGTTGCTTATGCTTTGTGGAAATTTGGTGCACTGCTGAATCTTTTCCTTTAGGCAAGGACTTTCTTTGCTCAGGAGCAATGTTGGTGATGGCGAGGAGTTCAACCAGCTGGACAAAGGGCTGCTCTGGCGTGGCAGCTTGCAAGCTGTTGTGGTGCCCTATGCTATAGCAGGTTGTGGTAGCACTGGACTGACCCAGAGAATGCGGGAAGAAGTGACTGCCAGGTCCCAGCTGCTTACTCAGCCTAGCCTTTTGCTGCAATGGAAGCTGTTACAGGTTGCTTGGGAGTTATTCCCAAAGGACCATCACCCTTCCACCTCTTCAAAGCAGACGGTGGGTCCCTTGTAGCCCCTGGCTTTTTGAAGTTTTCTGGCCCACAGGCTACCCCTGGATTAGCCTATGAGATCATTAGTGAGGACATCACCTGCAGCACAGCTGAGAGCAGCCCTGCTACGCACAGCTCTGAATGTTGCCCAGCCAATAGCACTCTGTACATGTGGCTGATGCATCAGGCTGCTGTTAAGGAGCAGCTTGTACCTCCTTTGTGACCTTGTGTTGGGGACCTTGGTAGTAAAGGCAGCTGAATGCACTGGGGTTTCTATAGGAGGCATTCTGTGGTTGGGAAAGGCATTGCATCAGCCTTCTGTTTCCATTTGCCTTAGGATGGCAAGGAAGCCATTCATCCAGCTGCATTGTGTTAACAGGCAAAGAGTTTTCCAAATGAAGTTCATTCAGAGCACAAAACATCATCTTGGTCTTCAAAGGCTGTTTTTCATTCTTATTACAAGAACTAAGAGAAATCAGCCAATTATGTAGAGACAGAGCTCTAAGCACTTCAGTAAAAAGGCATCAATTTGAACTGAACTGTGAAAGTTTATGTTGGGACGCAGGGTGAGGGATTACATCAGTGAGGCTGTCCCTGAGGTCCTGCTGACCTCACCTTGTGCCGGTGCTGCGGCTGGCCCACAGTATACCTTGTTCCCAAGCAAATAGTCCTGTGAGGAGCAAACCAGCAGCATGGAAACCTCCTGAGTCTTCCAAAGCCTACCAAACAGCGAAGGAAGGGACCAGCCCTGGCCATGGCATAACCCACTGCTCAGTATGGATGGCTTGTGTTCGCATCCTAGCTGTACACTTCTGCTGCCTCCGAAGCCAGTGGACTTGCAGCCAAGATGAACTCATCCTGCCATTTGTTGTGTTGCTCCCTCCCCTACTGTTTGATGGCTGTAGAAGAGAATCAAATGCAAACTGTAATTTCCATGATGCTAATTCCATAGTTGTTGCTTACACCTCAAAAGAAAAATATGCAAAGCAATTTTTTTTTTTGCTGAGATCTAATCAGGAAAAAAAATAAAGACTTTAGAGGCACTAACAAAGATTTCAGCAGGAAATCTTCAACATGGCTTGCAAACTTTAGCTTCATGATTTCCATTACTGTAGCAGGGGTCTCACAGCAAAATCTTAAGCAAGTCCTTTGAAAAATTACCCCACTGCATTTAGCCACAGTAGATTCAGTGGCCTCTCTGACATGTGCTGCTGTTTGCTCTAGACGTTATTCTACCACAAGTTTCTGTGATGTGAGAGACTTTGACCAGCTGCTTCTGAGTGCTTCTTTTCTAGAAATGTGCTCTGTTCATTTTGGAGTTGATCCTGCAGCGGTTAATGTCTGAATAAAAGCCTTCCCTTACTGACCCTTTTAAATATTGTTGACTGCATAAGTTAGCACGCTGTGTTCAAATCATATCGTCCAAATCTAGGAGAGATCTCAAACTTCACTTCGTCTTATTGTACAAGGAAGATGAATATCTCATAGGACTATTCATAGTCCTGGTCAGGAATATCTACAGAAAATGAGGAAGCAGGAAAGGAACTAGGCTTTGTTATTTAGACAGCAAGAATCTGGAACACACTGGATGATTACAAAAGTAAGATGAACACTGAAAAAAAAAAGCAAGATGAAAATGTACTATCATTTAACAGGAGATAGGTGTTTTTATTTTATCTCAGGAGCAGAGGGGGCCCGGTCAGAGTGATGAGAAATTCTGCAGTCTCTGTGGTTATTGCATTGAGAGGCTAAAATATAGGGGCAGAGGCAGTTTACTTGATTTTTTTTTTTTTCTTCTTTTTTTCCTAGTTATTTCACCAACTCGGAGATGTACTTATCATTTAAAATCTCATATTGATGTTAGCCATCCGTATAAATAGGAAGCCTTTCGCTGATGCTCTCCAAATATTTCGGCTTCTGAACGAAAGGCCTTCAGGCCCCATGACTTTTTCAAGGCAATTCTGCAGTGTAAGTCGTAGTTACACAAGTGGATAAAGCATCTGCTCTCTGGTCGGTGTAGACGTCGGTAGTCACACGTGTGGATTAGCTCTTGCTAGTGACATGGGCCCTACAGCAGCCGGTTCTAGAAGTGTTCTGACAGCTCTGGAGCAAATGATAATCCCTTAGCCGTTTATATTTTTCTACAGTGGGCTCTGCTAATAAGCAAACCATGTAAGAGGACATAGCCCATAGCAATCTGTTTTGGCAATGGATGTAGCCAGCTAATTAGAGAAGCAAGTTAATGATGCTGTTTTTAACAAGCTGGAGGAAGAGTGGAAAATGAGTAGCGACACTTAAAATATTTTGGTTTGTAGGCAACAGATTGGAGATGGAGTCCAAACCACATTGTTTAAAATTGCTTGATGGCAATCAGAGCTTTTTAATGTTCCTCTGAAGCAAAATAAGTTAAAAGAAAAGAAAAACTCAGGATAAAGTAGACATCCATTTCCCTTCAGGAAAAAAAGTGAGATAAATGTTGCACCTGGAGCAAGCAAGGAGTTAGCGGGGCTTGACTTCCAATATTGGCAGAGTAAGCAAGAAACCTTAAGCAGTAACATCTCCTGTCAAGTATGGTGAAATGAAACACCTTACGCACATCCCAACAAATGGAAATACAGTTGTCCATGAGTGGACTTGTTTTCTGCCTTACCACCTCCATTTAGGTATTTAACTCCCTGGTGGTTCTCAATTTAGTCTCCTGTGCAGGAGGATACTCCTACTTAGTTTCAGGTCTGGGCTCACTGTGATCTATCCACAGTCAATTCCAATATTTGCTGCAAACACAGAATGGATGTGGAAAAGGGAAGGTTATGTATGTGTACATATTTATGCTTATTCAGTCCACTTAAATGGACTTGCTCAAGGCATTTGCACCTTTCTAGCCCTTATTTTTCTACATGTAAGTTTTTGTTCATTACACAGGCCCAAATTTCACAGGATCGGCAACTAGTGTCAGTGGGACAAGTAGAAAAGTGAGGGAGGAGCCAGGGAGCAGTGAAGGAGAGCGGTGGCACTCGTTGGCTGGGCACAGGAAGCAATGTCTGTCCATACAGCAAAGCTAAATGCAGTCTCGCTTGCTGTTGAGTGACTGCTGGGCTGAAGGAATATGTAGCTGTCAGTGATGTCATCACCAGTATTTCTTTACTTCAGAGTAATTTTAGGCGGATTTGTAGACAACTGCTGATGATAAGAATGGCAGGTGCCTTTTTCCAGAGGGAAATCAGATGTCAGTATCATTCGATTCCTTTATTGCCTCACGGTCGGTCAGTCCTCTCTCAGCACAAGAACGTCAAGCAGACCAGCTAGCCTGGAATGGAAGTCAGTCTCGTCCAGTGCCTTGTCGCTGACAGTAGCCAATAACAGATGTTTTGTAGATGCAAAAGGCACATATGGGATAAACCTTCCCCAATATCTTGTTCCAGCGTCCTGTGGTTTAGAAGCTTCCTCCATGTTCTTGGTTTTTGCAAACATTTCATTGACTCTCTACACCGTCTTGGGTCAGTTTTCTATCCTCTGTGGAGAAATTTCGAGGGCCTCCTTAGTCCCAGGGGGTGTTGTCTTCTGTTTCAGAATAAAAGAGAGGCTTGGGTCTGAGCCCAGGCCCAGGTGTGCTGCCAACTGTTTGCAGTGATTTGCTCTGTTCTCTCATCATTTTCAGCTGCACAAATAGTCTGTTGCTGGATGTTACAGGGGAATCTCAAACCTGCTCTCTGAATGCAGTGAATAAAATGGAATATTCTGCATGTAAAAATTACTGAACCAGCACTTACTGACAAACTGAAAAAAGAGCTATTTAAGACTTGTGCATAGAACTGTGTTTAACCTTCCTACCAGCATTTTACAGTTCATTCTAATAGCATTGTAAAACTCAAGAGCATGAGCAGAATTTTGAATAACTTTAGTACATTGAACTACATTATGTATCTAAATATATATATTTTTATATATATATATATATCTATGTACACAGATATATGCTTACATATCTGTAGAGAGAGAGAATTTATTCTCTTGGCTTGGCATTTCATAGTGTTTTAATCATAAGGAGTAGTGTAGCAATAAATAAAAGTCTAGATTTTCTTTTGAGATTTTAACCTAATAAAAATATAGTCCTTTTCTAAAAAAAAGAAAAGGTACTTCTGGGTATGTCTGAGATGTGGTACCCTGCCAGCAGAGTTTGGATAGTTAGAAATGGCTAGCTATGCTACTTCTGTAAATATTGACATGAAAAATTACAGTTTACCCTTCTATCAGCACCTCAGTTTTATTTTACTTAGAAATAAAACACCTATTCCCTTTTGTTTTGTGACCAGACAGTAACAGCCATATGAGTTTGAAACAAATAGGATGGCATCTGTACAAGCTGAAACAGAAGTAATGAGATAATAGCCTGTCCTATACCATTACTTTTCTCCCTGGATTTGGCCTTCGTTCAGAAAGCTCAGTCTTTTATGATTTAATGAGAAAGCTGTACAAGTTGGCCAGATCCTGAAGCCCTGTTGGTTTCTTAGACGTTATTAATAGCCTTCTTTGTGTGTTCTTATTCACATGACTTGCTTTTAATGAACTTCAGAGCCCCGTTCTGCTCATGTCGGTCTCCTTTACTAAAGAAAATACTAGAGTTTCAGTTACGGAAGGTCTGAAAGCTTCCAGAGACAGGGATTGAATCCAAAGGAGATTTTAAAAAAAAAAAAAAAAAAAAAAAAAAAAAGAGCTCTGAAGAAGGTAAACTAATAAATTTGACAATGGGGAACTAAATTGGGATCTTGAAACACCACTGCTGCAGCCAGAGCACTGTGTCGTAGGATATTCAATGCAGAAGACCAAGGGCACATAGTTTAAACTACTCGCTTTGATGAGAGTTCAATATATGGTCAAAAAAAACTGAAAGGACCTTAAGAGACCCATGTGTATAGACTCCGTCAGGTAGAGAAGAGGTCTTTCTAACTTTGGATATGATGATTATCACATAGGCTCACAGTTATGGCCCCATGTCGCTGTACTCACGATTCATACTGAGTACATATGATTCATATAAAGGACTCACGCCCTTTTATAAGCAGAAAGATTCATATCCATGATGAGACATAGAATTAAGCCTTAAATTGTGTAAGTGCAACTGAGTTCAAGATTTTGAGTGGTCATCCAAGAATGGTACCTTCTTGCAATGCCTATGTTCATCTGTAAACAAAATGTAGCAATGGTGAATTTGACTTCAAATATTACTTGAATTAAGCCAAAAAGATAGTATTGTTTGGCAATAAATAGTATGGATCTTCGAGAGCTGGATCCAGCTTTGCAGCTGGATAAATTTTAGTGAGCCAGCCAGTTACAGATCCTCTGTGCTTTTTATTATACAGGCAATTTGTGTTGGTCATTTTGGTAGGTAGTTAGGTAAGGAAGGGACCTGTGAAAACCCAGTCTCTATTTTTTTTTTTTTTTTTTTTCTCCAGTAAATTCAGTTCAGTAAAAGCAATGTAGCTTGCTATGTTTTGCTTGTCCTGTTTTCAGCATTTTCTACTTAGTAGCTTTACTGAGTAATTTGAAGGAATTGTTCTTGGAAAGCTCTACCAGCCCTGCGCAGTGGGTGAGGGATTTGGGGTGTAGATGAGCATGGTGTTTGGCGCTGAGGGATCCTCTGAGATGCGTATGGGCAGAAGCAGGAGACAGGGGAGCGGGAAGCGGGAGCGGCAAGCAGCTCTGTGCCTCAGCTCGCGCACAGTTCTGGCAGCTTCCAAACTGCCCTCCTAGGCTGTTCAGTGCTAGAGACAGTCGTGGCTAGAAACACCTTTTGTTTTTATGTTTCTGTCTCTATGGTTAAGTGTCTGCCCATATTTTGCCCATAGTTTCTGTTGTCTCTCACCTTTCAATGATATTTTTTCTTCTGCAGATGATCTCAATTTTGTTTTCCTCTATTCCATCCAGAAACAATGGCTCAAGTCATTTATTTGCCCATGATTTGGATTTAGTCACTCCTCTTTAAATGCAAGTCTTCTGGATCAGATTTCAGATTACAACCCTTACTCCCAAGTTGTCTACCAGTTCTCTGCTTCCATTGCTTCTCTCTCTCCTACTGTACTGTTTCTCTGCCTGTTGCAATCCGTCTTTCAGTTTGTCTCCATGCCACTCACAGTACCTTGCAGCACTTCCATCTCTTCAAATAATTTCCCTGGGAAGTCCCACACAATCAGTAACTACTATCAAGGAACTAATCCTTTCTCTCCCACCTCGTCACCAGGCTCAGCCTTTGATCTGTCACTAGGATCTCAAAGAGTTTAGTGTTGGTGGAACACGGCCAGATGAGAGGAAGAATTCTGCCTTTGCAGATTCCTACAGGAAACGGCAGAGGTGCTTATCCACTCATTCGTTATGCTCAACCCTTTTAAGGAGTAAACTTCTTTGATTTCTCTCTTGTGGTTGCCCCCCAGAGTCAAACTGATATATTCTTTGGAAAACACAGAGCAGAAAGCCTGGCTATGGTGAGACTGAAACGAAGGCATTGGGGCAGCTTTTCAGTATTAAAAGGAAAATTTCTGTACAATTTCAGAGAGACAGAAAATGGAGGAGGACACATGAAAATAGGCTGGCAATTTACATGTCAGGATTTCCCATGAGAGAAGAGGCATAGCTATATATTTAAAATCTCTAATGCTTTACTTCTCTGCCTTCTTATGCACCTTTCTTCCTTCAGTTTTTAATGGCTGGCTCCAGGGCTTACTCTCTGTTAGGGTACAATTTAGGATCTCTCAGTTTACCGTTCTTTTAACTCATGACCACCAGGAGAGAAGGAACTTAGTAAAGTCCATACCGAGTGCTAATGATGTTGTGCAGTAAGTGGTAAATCAGAGCCTTGTCCTCTTCAAAGAGGACATCTCTCTTATCACACACACATAAAATTAGTGACTGTCTCTTCCTTATTACCTTTCTTTTCCTGCAGAAAATGCTTAGATCAAAAACACTAGCATCATAAAGAGCCTGTGAAAGAGGTATCTTTTGTATGTATGTCTGCATGCATACATGGATGTGTGTGTGTGTGTATATAAATTTACATTTAATCATTGAGTAGGTCATGCTGTTTACCAGTCAAGAGCCTGGACTCATAATTTAATTAAAATACCTTTTCTCTCCATCAAAACCGCATGGATCTTGCTTGCATGTAGCTTTATTTCCCCTGCCCTGGATATGTCTGTAATAGTAGCTACAGAGAAGAATTTCTGTCATTTTGTATTGATGACTAAAGGGTTAGCAGGCATCCAGGGGGAAAAAAGGGGGGGAATCATCTGGGTAGACTTACATTAGCCAGTTGACATAACAGCTACTTGGGTGGTATGAGGTTCCTGGGATGTGTATGGACGTTTACTGCTTTCTCTTGCCAAAACATCTGGAATCCAAAAATCCAGTCATTAGACAGCCGCACGTGTTAACAAAACAACCGGACAGAGAAAACAGGCTGAAGCGGGTGGGGGAAGCACGATAAGGCATCATTGTTACCACTAGAAAATTAGACATTTAAGGTTGTACTTCAAAGCAAGTATTTTTATTATAGCATACTTGCACTGTTTGATTTATTGTGCAGCAGAGCAAGGCTGTAGCAGATCTTGCTGCCTCACAGGAGGAAGCGCATTCGTTGTCCAAGGAAGCTGCCTGTTAAGTAGCTTTAAAAGCAGGCGGCAGATAGAGAACCTTGCTCCTCGCTATAGCACCTCTCCCTACACACACAAAGCACTGGGAGAGACTGTTTTTAGGAGCATGAAGTACCATTTCTGCTTTCTGATACTACAGCATTTTGGTCTTGAAAGCAAATAAATCATGGTTTTCACTGCAGGGAAATATAAAGAACAACAAAAGATAGTCTCTCAGGCATTTGCAGGGATGATTTTACCCAAGGAGCTAAGGGGTAAAGGGAGGTTTTTTTTTTTTTTCCTGTTGCACATAGCTGAATAATTCTACAGTCGCTCTTGCTGCATTCTTGCAGATCGGGATTATGGTGGCCCTGATTTAGAGCGTATTTTACACCTCATAGGTGATAGCACTTATAAAAAGTCCTAGCACACCCAGGGCTTCACACCCGTTTCACCTCGAAGCCTTTGCTGGTAATGGGAGGAGCTGCTAAGAAAAGGGCAAGGAGGAGAAAGAGGTACAGGATACTCCTGCACCACGCTGCTTCCAGAAACCTCATCACTTGACAGTTATAATGCTTTTGACTATAATCTTAAAGAAATGTTTTGAAAAATGTTCATAAACATGTTTCTGAATCCCTTTATGTAATTGAAACATTTTTATAAGATTAAAATGTGGGGAAAGCTGGCACAAAGGTTGTTTGAACAAGTGTGCTTATGATTTCTTTTCCTAAGGTAACTAAGTGTCAGATTAGGAGACTTAACGATTGTGCCGGTGGAGTCCTGAGTGTTGTTTGTTTGAGAACAGGAACACATTGCTTTGCAAAGCCAGGAACTTGAGGAGAGTGAAAAACTGAGGTCTGGTGAGAAGCATAGCTGGTGTTGTAGAAGAAACCTGAGAAAGAGCATGATTTCTAAGTGCTGGCATAGGAGGCTTGGGAGGCTTTCCGCTTCTTTTCTGCTGCTGGCACCTTCTGACCCCTGGATGAATCAATTAGCTTCTCTGTACTTCACTTAACATTTTTTTAAAAGGTAACTTCCTGCTTCACAGCAGGGGCAGGGGAGAAAATGAGGTGAGAAATGAGCTTTAATTATTTGAAAAAGATAAGATCCTTAGCTAAGAGCGTTCTCTTCTTAAAGTATTATTATAATGTTGATGAAAACCAGAGAGAGGTTAGAATGTTGAAGGAATATTTCTTTTAATCCCAAATCAGACAAGAAAAAAAAAGAGAAATATCTCCAAACCCTCCCAAAAGGGACATTTCAGTACACATGTTCCGTCCCCTGAGGAGAGGGTGAGAGCAACAGTGGCTGGAAGTTCAGGCAGGCTGGTGCTTGCCTTCCTGGGAGATGCTCCGAGACTACCCTCACCGTGCTGGTGCGAGAGACCCCGGGCAGGGAGGAAGCAGGGTGCTCCACACTTCAGAATGCACAGAATGAGCAGACAAAGACAAGAGCTGGTTTTGGAGGGCTAAAAACGTCTTTGACTTCCATGTTGTCAGAGGTATCAAAAGGTCGCCAGCGCGTCTCGTGTTACTTTGATGGCAGATGGGGGCTGCTCAGCTTTGGGGTGGTATGTTTAGAGAGTCTGACCCTCCGTTTCAAAATTCAAAGGCATTCCTCGTGGCCCATGCATCAGAGAGAGATTTCCTCAGAGTCAAAAGTTTCATCCCATGACAAGGGGACCTGTGAAGGATTGTTTTATTATGAGAAGGACAGGGAGAAAAAGTAGGTGATTTATTTAAGTAGCAAGCAGCCAGTCTCGGAGAAGAGAGCCTATCTTACCCTCTGTGTTTTCAGCTAATGAATGAGCCTGGGAAATTGGAGCGAGATCAAAGTTGCTTTACGACAAAATTGCTGACATTCCTGAAATAGCTGACGGTTTCTCTGTTCACACTAAGCATGACTCAAGTTCACTGACACACAAAGAGCGCTCGCAGTGGGACCTTTCGCTGCATTGTTACCTTGACTCTCAGCTTATTGCCCTGCCTGACCTTTGCCTAAAGCAGTTAAGAAATCACCGCTTCTTCTCCCATTGTTCTCTTCCATATGAAGATGTCAGAGGTCAAGATGTATGGCCACAAAAAGGGGAAATGTTCAAAATGCTAACTCAGGAATACAGCGTAAAATATTTAGGTTTCTGTAGACTGAGTAAATGATCTTAAAAAAAAAAAAAAAAAAATCCCCAGAAGACTTGCAAATCCAGGATGTTCCCTGGCACGGGCGTGCCAGCAAGGTGGTGTTGAATTCTGAAAGGGACAGTTATTAATCTGAAGTACATTGAGGTAATATGTGAAGCTGAAAGTTGATACATGAACCCCTTTGAAGGAGGACACTGCTCACAATTAATGTTCCTGTAGTCTGATATATGTTAATAGGCTTCCAAGTCAGAGTCCAGATGAACAGGTCCAAGTGCAGGGTAAGATTTTGAAAGATGCCATTCCTATGAAAGGTAATGGGAGAGAGAGATTACCAAATACAGACCTTTTGCACAGTGACATCTATTGCATTTTTAAAAATAATTCTAAAATATCTTTTGATATTATCAACATAGAATAGCACACACTTTAACTTTTCAAGTTTTAAGAGAAGATAGATGTTTTATAAAATGAGAGAGGAAAAAAGAAGCATCTAACTGAAGGGCCAGTGACAGTGCTTTCCTGTGTGCTGCCAGGCTGCAAACACATTTCTGGAGTCTGAACTCATCTGTCCCAAATCATTAGGGATTGTTGGGTACTCCACTTGATCAATACGAGGACCTTTTCTTTCACAACAATAACACATCCCTTACTGACTCAGGAAAGTAACAACTGATTTTAATGGGACTCTTGGGGCTGAAGGCAGCAACACGGTTGACCCAGCTCTCTGCCTTGCAGCGGCAGAAGATCATGTGAGCAGGATCCACCTTGCTGCTGCAGCACAGCTTCCCCCTCCTGCCCGTGTAATTCCTCCCTCAACAGAGGCAGCAAAACTCAGCAAACTCACTGTGAGCAGATTTATTTCCTGCTGTTGGCTGAGTGATTTACCAGCCAGGTAAAATGGACTATTTTATTTAGATTATTGTGTATCCAGTATTTTGAAAGGATCAGTTGTCACTAAAAAAAATCCATGCTGCACAGCTGCTTCAGAAGAATATTCTAGTGAATTTGGACCTCAGCAATTGTGTTCAGTCTCTCAAGTGCTCTATTGCTTATTCCTCCTTCTGGATCCCTTTTTCTTTTGAGCTTGTCATGCAACGAAAGATAAGATGATGCAAGATGCATCAAAAACACTTTTCAATGTCACTTCATCATCTCAAATCCATCTGAGTGAAGAGAAGGCTTTTATTTTACTCCAAGACATTGCTCTAAGGCAATTCCTTGAAAGAATATGCTCAGCATTGTGGATGGGACACCTTCCCCTGTTTCAAAAGTGCTGTTGCTCAGTAATTCATTAAATCTTCAGAGGTTAGCAATGTCTTTCTGTGTATGGTACTTCCTGATGGCACAGACACAATTGACAGTCTTATCACTTACACCCTGTGCGTGGCCTTAGAGCTCGTTAGGAATGTCACTTGTCTGCTGTGCCCTGCCCCAAGGTCAGGCTAGTGTAGCCTACGTTGTCCCACGTTGTTGTGAGTTTCTTAATATTGCAGCATACTTTTGTGGAAAAATCACTGTGTTACAATTTTCTCTGCGTTTCCATAGTGGTTTTTTGTTTGTTTGTTTTTTGGTATGTCTAATGCAGATAATGGTGGTGGTAGTTTTCATCCCTTTAACATTGAGGATGTTTCCTATCTGCTACTGCCATGAAGAGTGAAGTAGTTCCCAGAACATTTGGAACTAACTAGTACCTTAAGGAAAGATGGCTGCGAGACACATGTTGGACATTGAAAGGTGTGCGCGGTACTCCCTTCTATGCAGCAAATGCCCGGGACGTCGGCCGGTTGGGATGCTCTGTGCATCTTCTCAGAGGGCAAGAGCAGAAGGCCTGTTTTGCTCTTGGTGGGTTTCTGCTGGAGATACAAGGGACTGCATCCTCAAGAGTTTTCAGTGAGTTGGCATCAGTCCCTGAGCTTTGCCAGGGTGTTTCTTTAGGACGATGCCACACTGGGAGGGGAGGGCAGCGTCTGCTCGGGGCGCCCTGTGCGTCCTTGCAGGCTGCACCCACGGGTGCCTCCGGCCCCTGGGAACACCCGGGCCTGGCACATGAGGTAAGCAGCACATGGGGGCCGGGTGCAGGGCCACTGTCATCTGACTCTGGCCTCTCATCCCTGCGAGTGCCTCTGCCCCAGCAGTGACAGGGACACCTGCGAGGTGAGAGGAATAACAGGCAGTCGGCGGGCTCCGATCTGTTTCTGCAGTAACGAAGCCAATACCGTGTTCATTCCTGCTCCTGCTCCTCGCCGTTTTGACAGGTGACCTTCAGAGCCTGAGGAGAGGGTAACAAACTCCTTGCTGCTTTCCTGGGAGGTGCCTCACCGCACCAAAGCACGGGGACAGGGGCGCCTCCAGAGGCGCTGGTTAGCGGTATCCGAGGTTGCTTTGCTGCCCTAGCTGTGTCATCTGCACAGGGCTCGGACCTGCAGCAACGTGGAGCCCTCGTGCAGCACCCAGCCCGAAGGGGTCCTCATCGTGCCCGAGAGCCCTGTGAGTCGCCGTCCTCCGCACACAGAAGCACCGTTCGGGAGCAGGGAGGAGGTGACTTTGTGTATCACACATGCTGCCTCCTAGGTAGGTGTCAACACTTTTACAGTCCCAGAATAATGATTTCACAGGTCATTATCCTGAAGGACTGACATGTGCGAATAGCGAAAGGAAACGTGTTGTCAGAGCCCAAGGATTTTCAAGAATTTCAGTGCTAGAAGGAAATTCCCAGGCTGTGAAGTTTGAGAAGAATAGGCAGCAATTTTCATCTTAGAATTGGATTACACTAATTATTTCAACAAAGAATTATTTTCTTTATGGCAACTGGTAAGAGCTTGAAAGAGATGTTGGGTAGCAGCTGTGGTACGTTATTCCATTATCATAAAGATTTCCTGCAGTGAAATACAGAGTGGCAGGATACAGGCAGGTCTGTTTGGCAACAACCCAGCCTGGGAGACTCACATTCAGAACCTGATCCAAAAAGTCATGCTGCCAGTGAGAGCCTGGCGATATCCTGGGTCCTCTATGGATATAAACAGACTCAGAGCCTTGCGTAACTCAGCTAGACTTGGGTTTTCTTTTGGAAATGACTTTTTTGTTTCTCAAAAGATGCCATGTATGGGATGGCCTTTTGATTTTATACATAACACAGTCTCTATGATATGCGTGACAGAGTCTTTACAAATGTCTCTGCTTATGATGGCAGTATATGCTTTGGAAATGGCAGCTATTTTCATACAGTGCTGTTCTATTGTGCCCGTCCCCAGCCGCGCACTGTCGCTGCTGGGCTCCGTGGCCGCCGTGGCCTTTGATGCCTCCCCAGGCCTCCGAGTGAAGTATGCGGTGATCACTCTCCCACGGCAAAATAGGACATGGGACTTCAAGGTCTGCTCTACCCAAGCAACCGTTTGCTGAAAGGCGCTGGGGAGGATCTGGCAAACAGTCACGCGCTGTCGTGACTCCTATTGCATTGCGTTGCCCAACTCATTAAAAGAGCATTATCAGTTCTAACGTTTTTAGGTTGCAATATGTCAAAGGTCTAATTCATGGTCTGATTTTCTTCCCCACTTTTTTAGGCTTTGAACCCCAGCCTAGATGGCATTTCTTCCTTGAGGTGGGTCCACATCCATCTAAGTGACAATTCTCCTTCACAGGCTTCTGTCTCCCTGTCCTGGTCCGGCTGCAGTCACAACCAAGGCCCTGAACTGCAGAGAGGGGATTTCCCCTCTTTATATTCTGATCTTTTTATTGACTCCTGTTTCTATCCCAGAATTGCTTTGCATGGGCAGATCTTTGCATGCAACTGTTCTACTGGCGCACACACACACACACACACACACACACACACACACAAAAAAAGGAAAAAAAAAGAAAAAAAAAAAGATTTCCCTGCTACAAAAACCGTCAGGCATCAGATTTTTGTGCTTAGTTAGGATGAGCACTGCAGACTTTGATATTGCAAGCAATTAAAAATGTAGATAATTCTACCTGTGTCAGAAGTCTCTTTGACTTTAATGGCAATTCTGCCAGGTAAAACTATGGTCACAGATCCTGGATTTTCCAAGTCCTCTACACTTGGAGCTCCATGGACCTTCATATTGTGCTATGGAAAATGATGAGCATCTTTCTCTAGGGAAAAGTATGCAGGATTGGGGCTTTTGTTTGCACTTGTGTTCACAGACTTGGACCAGATTGTTTTGCTTTCATAAAATATAAATTATTTAAATGAGCTTTAGTATACTGATGTGCAGAGCAGCGATTCAGTGAATGTAAATGAGACGTAAATTTATCAATTTACATCTGAATGCCAGGGCAAGCTGCAGCCTGGCTGGCACTACTGTTCATCTAGAGAGACAAGGTCTTAGGTCTAGCGAGAGCAGCTGGAGCTCGGCCATGCTGGGCAGAGAGCTCTGCTCTGCAAACTCTGGCTCTGTGTCCGTGCTTATGGGGGAGCATCAGATCCCTCCGTAATATCTTGCTGGGAGAACAGGGGATATATAAGCCTAGAAATATTGAGCAGGGATGTGATGATGATGTTACTTCTCTATACAAAAATGTAACAAGGCTGTTTGTGGAATGCTGTGTCCCTCCTGATAGCTGCATTTCAGGGCAGCGCTGGAAATGTGGAAAGGGACCACAGAAGATCGCCAAGAGTACCCGAAACCCTTGCAGGCCTGCCCTATAGTCAAAAACACGAGCAAATCTACTTAACTTATCAGAGAGCTAAGAGGTGACTTTTAACACTTGATGTGTACCTACACAGAAAAAAACAATTTTCTGGTAGGAGCGTGGTCTTTTGTCAAAGACAAAACAAGGTTCAGCGGTGGGAGACCAATGCTGGATAAATTCGCAGAGATAGCCCTGAGAGTGGTTACCTGCAGGGGCTGTTCATCCAGGGACATAAGGGATTCAAAGTTGTTAATTCAACAATGTGTGGTATTCTGAAAACTGTCCTGTGTTTCAGCCACAAGATGCAGACTTGATTCCAGAGGATTCCAGGTGAATATCCTTGGTCTGTGTTGCACAAATCAATCTTTCTCTGGTCTAAAAGGCCCTGATTCTATGAAAATAGGGCTTTTTTTTTCTTTGCTTTGACAGATCCACCAATATAATACAGACCACCAGTTCACACCATGTTGTATGGCAACTATTTTCTATTCTACTAGCTGCAGTAAAGACATAATGAAACAAAACATAACCTCTTTACCGTAAAAGTTGCTGACATTTTCTATTAACTCACTTAATGGAACTTGCAGAGCGTTTTGCCTGCAGCTTCTTCCCACTTTGCCCAATTACTAGAAAGAGATCCTGGCAGCTTTTACGGCCTTTCTCACAATTATCCATTTTACTTGAGGCAAAATCTTGTAACCCTGTTTCTGTTCTCCTGTGGGACAGCTGGAAAATTAAGGGCAAGTTACAAGTTATTTTTAGATACCGCATAATAGGTCTCATTGTAAGCAGGGCAGGAAACCTGCAAATGAAAAAATGCCTTTACATTAGCACTGAATGAAAAGATCAAGAGGTGATCTAAGAACTGAGGCAAGTCTTTGCAAAATAGCCAAATTGTATTTCTTACTTGATCGGCGCTAGGTCTGCTGCAGAGCTTCAAAGAGCCATCTTCTGCTGTCTGTTAAGGCTGCCTGGATGATCTCTATTACTAAATACCTCAGTTAAACCCCCTGTCCAGGTAAGGAAGTGCTTGAGGGCTCCTGTTTTACAGAATTGCATCTGTGTCTGCATGCATGTGTATGTATGTGTGTGTATGTATGTTTGGCATATATATATATAATGTATATATATTGCACAAGGCAGCATAAGAAACTTGATGTGGGGAAGGAACCAAACAGTTGTCAAAGGCCTGACAGTCTTTTCTTCTGCGCTTCTACTGCTATCCCGTAATTAGAAGAAAATGTATTTCCATGGCAGAACACTGTCAGGGAAGGAGAACGGGAATGGAAACTTGTGCTGTTTTATCCTGGCAAAATGCACGAAGGGTAAAGAAGAGTTGGGACTGAGAGGGGACTTAAAGCTTCTGTGTATGAAATAGCATTTCACGGCATGTGTATTCAGCTGTGAGGCACCTGTCTCCATAGGAATGTCTGTAGAATGTGGGATTTTTGCCTGGTTCAGTAAAAGGTAGGAAAATACGTACTTCATCTGGCAGGGAGGCAACACTGTGTTCTCTTGTCACCTTTATACTTAACTCTCAGAGCAGTTATCAAGCCGATTATGACAGTGCTTTAAGTGTTATAATATATGGGGTTATTAATGCTGTCAAAATGGAATATGCATTTGCGAATTCAGAGCAAGCTTTGCCCACAGGAAGAAAAATATGCCCTATATCAGGTGTGAGGCTGCTATGCGCTAGTGGCATACAGTTATATCTCCACATTATGGTGGAGGAAAAACATTATCCTCTAAAACTATTTTTCTGCCCCTTAATCAGGTTGGACATTTTCAGCTTGAGTGGCCATGGGTTCTGGTTGAAGGAGCTTCTCTTTATAGCGGCGTTTGAAAAATCATTTTCAACATGAGACCTAAGGAGACTGTGGTGCCTGTGCAGATGCCTCTGCTCTTTGATCCCCATTAAGTAGAACTTGATTAAAATGAAATGCAAAAGATCAGGGACTCCTTGGCTCTGAGGGAACAGTGAACAAATCATGATGGCAGGACTGAAATAAATGAAGGAGATCCCCTGAATGAAGGTGGAGCTGGTAACAGATGGAGCAGACACACCAGAGTTCAAACTTGTGGAAATTTGAAGGCAAGCTGGCAGCATTGCTTCTCTATGCTTGTAATCAAGATGATGCAAAAAAGCTTCTAGCAATGGGTAAAAAGGTACCAAGGCTTGGTACCATCAGGTAGAAAACATACTTCCTGGGTGTTAGAAATATATCAGTACTGTTCTGGTATGTCCAAAAGGGCCAGTTTGTTTTCTGAGTTTTTGCCAGTCTATTTTCCCTTCCTTTTCACTAAAATTATAATACAAAAACATGCTGTGAAGATGATCCAAGAGGAATTATTCACATTTTTTCAATCATTTAAAATGGTTCTATGTCTCTCTAGTTGTCATTTGCAGTGCCTCTGGTAACAAATAAAAGTACTTTCAAAACTATTTGCTGGAACAGCAAAATTTAAGCAAGTACTGCAGACTCGAGGCATGAAGTGGAAATCTAACTCAGGATTATGAGCATCTGCAGAAGAAAGCTCATCAGAAAAATTCTGTTTATCTGGTCAGAGCACAGAAACAAACAGTGCCACTCAGGAAAGTGAATCTTGAATATTGAATGTTCATATCCAATTGCTTGCTCATAGCTTGTGACGAAAGAATTGCCTTACTGAGTTATTTAGCAAGTAGTTTTAAATAGTGAGGAAGGCAACTGTGATTAAAAAGAGACTTTCAAATTTTTTTTATTATTTATTATTATTATTTACTTGTCCAGCTCTGGAAATTCAAATAACCCTTGTAATGAATTATGGAAAGTAGATATCTAAGTTTTCTTTTCACTTCATTTGGAGCTCTAACATTTTTGGAAAGAGGTAGCGTTTGCCTTCTTGTACTGAATCTCTCTTGTGATCATGAATTTCTGATTTGAGGTGGCCTCACTGGGGCAGGTCTCTTTCCAGGACTCTGAGAATATACCCTGTGTATTAGCAGCACGGGATCTGCAGCTCTTGTCTGAGCAACGCACTCCAACTAGAGGTAACCTCATATTCATGACTTGGAAGGAGAGCAGTTTTTTAACACATTTCTAATTAGCTATGGTAAAGATGTTAGAAAAAGATTTCAGTAAGCTGCCCAAAGCAAGGAAGAAACGTCTGCAAATCCAGAGGAAAGATTTATTATTGGCCAGGGCAGCATTAGCCTTTGGTTAAGTATGTGGTTGTCTGGAATACCACAACTAAAGAGGTCTATCAGTATTAGGAGAGATGTGGTTACTCAGTAACGGCCCTGTTGAATCACTCTTCTTTTAGCGGCACTTGCTGTTACTGACCTGCATAAGGAAAAAGGAATTGCAATAGCTTGGCTAAAGGTGGAAATCCAGTAGAGAGGGAGCTGGGTAGATGGTTGAGCAAAGTCTGAGACAAGGCATTATTAATTAGTATTTTAGATGCTCTTGAAGCTCCTTCATGGGTACATAGATAACTTGAGAATAAGCAGACTGAAGCTCTCACTGTTCTTGAATCAGCAGAGCTTCTCTGGGATCTAGGCCTCTACGGAACTAGGTCTTGCCCCTCCAGTTGCCACCTTGTCTGTCACGCTAAGCCCCGGTGCTGTGCCTCCCGGTGAGCACAGGGGCAGGGTGGGCTCCCCTTCAGCGCTTGCAAAGCTGGTCTCTGAGGACCAGTAAAACCAGTGCCCCAGCTGCTGCCATAGAACAGTGTAATTTGCTCAGAACAAGCTGCTTCAGGGATGGATCAAGGCAATGAAAATGCATAAGCAGAGCAAAGTTAGTAAGGAGAGTTAGTGCTTTCTGGCCACAGACCGCAGAGAAGCTTGGGGGCACACAAACCTTTCTGAATATTTACTTATTTCTGGCTCCACCTTTTCTCTGCATGGAGACCCAGGTAGGTGAGGAATATATGAGGTCAGCCCACAAAGCCGAGTTTGTTTCTCGGTCTCATGCTTCCCAATTCTTGACAGTTCCCCCCTTCCGCCTCTCTCATCTTTCCATAAACACACATACGGTACCCTTGTCTCATCAAACCTTTAGAACATAATGAAATCAGATTGTACGAGTGTTGGCAGAGGGTGAAGCTTCAAAAGGTTATTTGTCTCATTTCATTATGAAGGACATAAACTACATACCCACCAGTGCCTTCACATCCTACAGGAAGCACTATCTAGTGCATTTAGCCAGGAGTAAAATCACCAATAAACTTATTTAAATACATAGAAAGAGGGTAACGCTATTGTCCTGGAATTTTTTCCTGATTGCCTAGTGTGTCAGAGCGGTGCTATCAGTCAAGCCATCCCTGAAAAGCCTGAATATCTCCTGCAAAATCATGAGAGCTTGGCGAAAGAATGCACAGTATGCCAGGAAAGACACAATCTGGTTTCAATAGGCTACAAATGGTGGATTTTAACTGCAGGGTTGCAGATTCTGCAATGAAAGCTGGAGTTGTGAGCTGTTGCATTAGTGCAAGCCCAGCTGCCCTGCACTCGTCAGCCTCCTCTGGAAGCTGCAGGGCTGGTCGGTCAGTGGGTTTCCAGTGCGACTGGCCAGCATCACGTCCACTGGAGTCAGGACGTGGTCCGAAATACCCAAGAACACTGTTGTCATTTTGTTAGTCCTAAACACTTTAGATGAATTTTCCCATTCTCTTTTCTGTCCTGCTCTAGTTGGTCACTTCCCAGTAGGACACAGGCAGCTGCATTTTCATGATACTTCATGTACATAATTTGTGCCACACTTGGAGAGCCATCAGAAATGTAAACAGTTACTGCTACTAGAAGCAGCAGCGTAGAGCTCCATGCCCCAGATGCATAGAGCATCTCAGCTCTATTCCCTTGCATCTACTGCATAAACTTTTGAGGTGTTTTAATTGTTGCTGGGCCACTGTCACTATAGCAAATTCATGCCATAGCCAGTATGTTGCACAGCCCCAAAGTCCCTCGTTGTTTGAGGCAAGAGGTGCTCTGTAGCAAACTGGAGAACAGAGTGTAGGTAATTAGGAATTGCTACGAAACTAATCCAAACATTGTGGAATCACACAGATTTGATCAGTGTTCCCAAACCAGGGCTGGAGTCAGCCTAAAACCAGCGTTTCCTGTTATTGTGCAGGTGTGTGCAGGTTCATGACCATATGTTTTGCTACTGAAATGGGTCTTATTCTTCATCTAAATCATGATCCGGTAACTCAATATCTATTAATAACTTCTAATAATAATTCCACTTGTATGAGCTTCCAAGTAGGAATGGCAGCCAAAGCACAAAGCTCCTTCTTTGTCATACTTAAGCTGCTCCTCTGGGACACCTGCACAGAAAAGAGTCTCTGTAGCGAACTTCAAGCTAATAACAACATCCTGGATCCACTTATTAGCATCTGCGAGTTCAAAAGTGAACAGTCTGGGAGGTGAATCCAGTGTATTTTAAAAAGACTGAGTGGTTTTAAAGATGAGCCAGCAAGAAGCTGAAAAGCTTTTCGGAAAGTTTTTTTCAGAAGGTTTTCCTGTGGGAACCAAGAAGGAATTTGAGCAATGAGGTCTGTGTGCGAAGAGGAGCACAACCAGCCACACTTAGCCTTCATGCCGTATCGTCCTGCAGTGCAAACAGGAGAACATCTGGAGGCATTAACAGACACTGGGAGCCCTACGTTTGCATTACTTCATAGTAAGTGAGAGATTACATTTATGTTTGTACGAGAAGATGGAAAATTATTAGAGGGAGTGGATGAGGAAAGCCACATGGTGAGGAAGGGTACTCTAAGTTGACTGTGGGATAATTCAAAGGAGAACATTCACACAAACCCATCCCATTGTGCTGTAGAGCTGAACCTAAAGGAGGTATTAACCAGCAAACCAGCTGCTACGTAAGAAAAAGGGCTCTTATTATCTGCCCTTATTCCCCTGTCCCCTGAGATCCATGAATGATATGAGTTGCAACCAGTCGTCTTTCTGACTGGTCAACAGGACCAGAACACACCATGCCCCCTACTCCCTGTCTTGGGATCTGTTATTAAAGAAGAAAACAACACTTTTGTCAACTATTTTTTAACTGCTTTAGGTAAAACAAAAAAAAAGAGGGCATTTAGAAAAACTGTGATATATATGAGAAATGTAGCAGATAATGATACTGAGATGTGAGAAAGGAAAATCTGTATTTACATGATAATCTGTTGATTTGGGCTTGGGAACAACCTCTTTGTGCAGATGTTTTGCATACTAGATCAAATGGTTTCGGCTTGTTTCTGTTATCCTTCTTCTGCAACCATTTATTTTTCCCCAGATGTTGAGCCTTTTTCGTTAGTGACAATTTTAAGGACTTTGGCACTTTAAGATAGGCTAGTGATACTAGGCATCCCTAGTAATCAAGTTCCTACATACCATGCACTTGCTCCCTACACCCGTCAGCTCTCTGTCTGGAGCATGGATTCTCCATGTGCCTGGATCTTCATACATGTCTCTAATGTGTGAATGAAAAACCTGAATTGTAGAAGACTGGAGACGACGTGATCTTGCTTCCTCTGACAAAAGATACAATGATGTTCACTCTCAACAAAAAAGAACATACTAATTATCATTAATTCTTTGCCTCTTTGTGAACAGAATCTTAGATGAGGTAAAGCTACAAATGAAAGAACTTTTTAAAACATGACTGAGTCTGATGTTCAGGATCACTTCATCGTGTGTATGAAGGAGCTGAAGGACTAAGTTTTTGCCATCTTCATTAATTGAGAGTATTTATGTTGTTACAATACATTATCTGTGTGTGTTTTATGTAAGAAATAATGGACTTGATGGTGTCAGCTGAAGAGGAGCACAGTGAGGTCCTAGGGTCCAGACTCCTGCAAGCCACTATGGATCACTGTCCTCAGTGCACTGCAGGCTTTGCTTTAGCTTCAGTGAAGGCTAAGTTAACACTTCAGAGGGTTCACAGCTGTAGAAAGTGCGTTACTGTCTGATTATGCAGTAGAAAGTAGCTAATGAATACACTTCTAAAGTCTCTAAGAGCGTTTAGTCGGAGGAATCTGTGAAGATGCAGGCTGAAACTTATATACCTGTTTTTAAAATGCTGTTAAGAAGAAAGATTTCTTAATTCATTCTTTGTAGGTAAGGTAAGGAGGGACTAGATAGTCTGTGTTAAATAAAAATTCCACACTAAATAATGTTAAGATGATGGTCGATGTTAATGAAAAACAGGTGGGAGGAGTTCAGATTGATACTCTAGTGTGAATTTATTTTCCTTCTCGGTTAGTGTCATTACCTCATGTTGTGTTTATATAAAATATTTCATTATGATGAAAGGTGAGGACATTTAGAACAGGGAAAAAATAGCACATAGAAAGGGCTGTTTTCTCTTGAGGAAACATTTAGAGTCTTCCTCAGAAAGCTTACCCACTGTGAGCTCAGTTACATCGGCATAAATCTCCGGTAACACTTTTGAAATCAGTGCAATTATAATGGATTTATAGGGATATAATCTGTCTTTTATAGATTATTTACCTGATAAATGCTAATGACTCCTTGGAGGTGAAAGTGGAGGGAATTTGGGATACTACCCAAGGAACACAGAATGGGACTCTGGTGTATAAATCTTCCTTAGCTTGTGGATTGTTGCCAGCAAATAAATTCTTCTAAGGGAAATGCTACAGAAAACCTTTTTAAAATTTTATGTATTTACTGTAGCAAAGAAACTCCACGCTGTTCTTGAGTTGCACCAAAGACAGATTTGGCCCACTGTAAATAGAAAGGAAGTTTGTATTTGCCTCTAATATTTTCCTCTTTCTGCTATCCCTGCTTGACTGCAGGACTGAGGAGGATTTGAGGTGCCAGCACATAGACACAATTTGCTCTCCGCTCTGCTGCAACGCAGTTGGGCTTTCCTTTCTCTCTGCTCAGGGCTTAAGAAGTCTCAAACCTCCTGCTTACTTGTGATGCACAGAATTGTTCACTTTCATTTTATTGTCTTTTCCTGTGAATTACCAGAAGTCCATTTGCTTCCACTATTAATATGAGACAAGGGAGACTCGTGAGATTTTTACAGAGCTTTCTCCATTTTGCAGTTGGTTTTGTGTGCTAGTCTCAATGTCAGATTTTCATGTGCTCGTGTATGACGGCCATGCCCAATTTTATTTTAGGTCTAAATCTATATCTATAAATAAACTAAGTGCAGACAGGAAGAAAGGATAAAAGATGCTGTCTCCATTTTCCACGCCTCTTTATAGAAGAAAATTCAAAATTGACTTTTTTTCAGATTAGCCCCATAACAGAGAATAAGATTGTGTGTTCATCTATTAGTGTAATGAATGTGCTTCATATCATTTTTAATTGCTTACCTTATGAATTTACTAGCACCCCAGGAAAAAATGCATATTAAAGAATAGGTAGTGAGATAAATACAAAGGGGAAAAATAAAACTCCAGAGAAAGGAAATGCAGCAGAGTCTGTTTTATCTCCTGCAGGCTCAAACCATCATCCCCTTTCAAAAATAAAATAAAAAAATACTGAAGCTTATCTTTCAACATGAAATAAATCTTGCCCAAGCGTTTTGCTTTTTCACAGTAGTAAAACAAATAGTAATCTCATACCTTAAATACTGACTTTCCTCAGACAAAAAACAAGCAAGCTAAGGGAGAATGTCCAGCGCTGTGAAGATGTATTCACCCAGCGTGGATTTTGCAGGCAGAGTTCTGCAGAAGGGTCCTCTGATTTTGCTGCCTTATTTCTGCTTTCCCAAAAGCACATTGCTGGGAGCAGTTTGGGAGGTTTGAGCAGGACAGGCCATGACCCCTAGGGCTTCAAGCACTCTAAGAAAAGAACTGATTACAGCTACCCCCTTGTCCTGTGTGCGTGGTGGCATCCCAGTGCCGGAGCAGGACCTGCTGATGGCCTCCGGCATTGCCGCTGCGGCGGGAGACGCTCCAGCCAAGCTGGCCCCGCGCCCTTCCGAGGTCTCAGAGCACAGCCGCTGAAGCCGGCGCCTTGGATCGGACCTTTACTGAACCCTGCAGCTTTCCCCCGCCACAGGGAGGAAATTTGCTCCTGATTTCTGTTAATTGAGAAGTCTGAAATGCTAGTCTGCACAATAAGAAAAGCCCCAGACCCAAGAGCTCTTTCCATTCCCAAAGGAAGAAGTTGAAAAAATTATGCATGTGGTGATCTGTATACTTGTCACTGGCCTTAATGTTTTCAAGCTCTTTTCCAGAGTGGGAGTTAAAAGTCCATTTTAAATGCGAAAGCAGATGTTTGAGTAGTGACAGGACTTTAGGAGCAGCAGTGGTGAAAGTCACGAGATTTGCTAGCAAAGAATTAACTGGCATCTTCAGACATGATCCCTTAGGGAGCATCTGCTGCAGACATATTTGCTGATACAGTAAAGGTCAGCAAGCTTTTAAACATGTTTTTTTTTTTTTAAAGTACTTTATTTTTTAAACGTGTTTTTTTTTTCCTGTCTCAGCAAACACTCCAGTGTAGATGCAGCTAAAACTGTCATAAAATATTTTTCCAGTGCTTTGTAGCTTGCTCATATTTGCCGCTCTACAGTCGCACCGGCAAAGCCAGCGCGTCCCACTCCGCCTGCCCCCGCACCCTGCTCGCAAGGACCCCAGCGCTCCCTGGCCAGCGAGAAAGGGGGTCTGAGTCCCACCTTGACACTCATGTATCCTACAGACAGTGCTCTGTGCATCCAATGCTTTTCCTTTAGCCTTGGAAGTGGGAAGGCACCAGGATTTAGCAGTGATACACCCCAAATCTGTATTTCAGTAATTGCTTTCAGTGGAACGCACGTTACTGTGTCTCACATGTTGTGTTTGGTTAAATGAATCTGGTGTGCAGGGTAATCTCTGCCGCTGCAGTAACTTCTAGAAGGGCTATGCTGGGGGATTCCTACCGACAACATATTTCAATTGCTATTAAAAATAAATCAAATAATAGGTAAATTTATATTTTTTCTTGGCTATTAGCATGAGTCCTTTTCTGGGGTCTCGTCCTGTATTGCTAGCACAAACCAAGTTACTTGATGGTACTGAATTTCTTTAATGTCACTGTTGATTTTTCAACAGCCTCTGGCTATTCTTCTAGGATTTTCATCCCTTAAGAATTTTCATGTCGCTGTTTCTAATACATTTAGGATTTTCCATCCTCGTTTCTTTAAAAATCTGCATCTACTCTTCAGCTCTTTCCACAGATATGTAATAGGGGTTAGAATATGGCCCTGGCAGCTCTGTACCAAAGCATTAATTACCTCTTCCATTAGCTCAAACTCATTAACGATCCTGGCAGTCAGAGTGCACATGCTGCTTGCAAATAGAGTGGGTTTTATTTTTGTAGGAGGCTTGGCACATGCATGATCAATGTCTGGAAGTTTTTTGAAAAGAGCTGGAGTTTGCCTGTGATGCCAGACCTCACCCAGGCTTATTCAATTTGTAAAACATACATTTGTAGCTGAAGAAACGATCTCTGTGTTCTCCAGGAGATATTTCTCGGCGGGATCTCGGCAATAGCGGTGCGTGGTTTACGGTGACTTTCAGCTGACACTGGCCTCCCATAAATAAAGACTTTTTTTTTTTTTTTTTTTTAAACTTTCATGGCTTAAGGCCAAAACCTCCTTCCTTCTTTCAGGATATTTATGTGCTGTTGTTGTTAGTGGCCACGAGGCATTAGGCACTTGTCTGCAGCTTCATCTGCGTGTTCAGAGTATTGTGCCAGTGCTCTCCTGGGATGTGTCCACGCACAAGTTACTTTTGTGTGTATTGACGCAGGGTTCAGGGCTGGGGCCTCTTTCATTAAAATCCTTTAACTTCTCAAGCTTTCTCTTAAGATTTGCTTCTGTTCTTTGAGCAGTTTTGAGCCATCATGCTCTGAGGCTGCTAGTTCAGACAAATAGATTAGTCATAAATTTTTCTGTGTAAACCCCAGGTCCCAGTAGTCATCACACCCTTCTTTCTTTGTTTAAGCATTATGCAATGATGGCCGTAGCATTACTGTGGTCTTAGCTGGGTCCCGTCTCTCCCACTCATGCCCTTTGCGTGACACCCTCTTATCATCTGCCTTTGTTTGGCTTTAGCTTAGCCGCAAGGATCCTTCCTCGACTGCCCAGCGCCTCTGGTTGTGCTCCCCCGTGCTCCATCAAAGGCCGGGCCTGGGAATCCCCGGAGCTTTGCTTTGAATCCTCACTCCAGTTCCCAGTCCTCAGCTTTTTTCTTTTTTTTTTTTTTTTTCCTGTGCTTAAATGCATTGTGTTCCTCTATTTAGCACATCTCGGAGCTCTAGATAAATTTTGTGGTTACATTTTCCTGTCTGAAACCAACAGTATTAAAAACACCACGTGTCCTGGGCACAGCTATTATCACCAATAAAGACAGGAGCCACCTGCCTCCCTCCCTGCTGCCAACTGCCGCCTGCAGATAGGAGGAGGAGGAGGAGGAGGCTTGCAGGAGCAGACGCTTACCAGAGCTCGGCTAAGGTGTGCTGACTGGCTAAGCTTTGTTAAGCTAATGGGAGCCTGAACTTGCAAAATGAAAGACCCATGGCTTGAAGTAGCCTTGTTTGCCTCCACGCCTGCAACCGGTGGGTCTCTTCCCTGCTTAGATCATCTTCCGCGCAGGATTGCTTTAGTTTGCGTTACCTTTGGGACTCCGCGTGTTTCATTGCTCACCTGGAGCCTGACGGCGGGCGCCTCATTCTGAGGGGGTTTCAAGAGCCTAACACAGGCCACAGCAATCTATTTAACCAGCTGTTCTGAAAATGTTTCAGAAGTACATATGCTGGAGAGGCTTTCCTATGTAGCTGCAGCATGTAGCTATTTAATCTTCATGTAAACCCATCTTGGGAATCTGGTAATGTAGGTACTTGTTCATTGAAGTAGTCCTGTGCACGGCAGTGGTTTCAAAAATTCAGATGGATATATGTGTACTTACATGCAGACCTCATCTGCTCTGCCTCCTTTTTCCTCTTCTGGGCATGGTAAATTTGGGAGACTAAACTGCGCTCCTGACAGAAAAATACAAAATAAATAGATGAATAAAAATTTGACACACTCTTACTTAGCTGACAAAGTGTTCTTGATGCTGGCAAACACTTGTCCTAAGGAGCGCCAAACATTGTAAGTCTGGGGGGCAGATTTGGGGGGTTTTGTTAGTGGCAGTGCAGTCTAATTCTGTATTACTAATAAGCTTTTTTAGGCAAAGCCCTAAAAACATTATCTGTTTTAACCTCAATACCTAAACTGGTAACTGTAGTTACTGGCAGAAGACCTTCTGTAAAGCATAGTTCAGTTTCTCCAGGCAGGCAGTCCAAAACTTCTCAAATTATAGCTCTGCACACTGTTCTTGGGGGATTCAGATGTGTTATAGCGTGTCATCTGTGTCTGGCATATTTTTCTGGTATGGTGTGAAGGCCAGCAGTAAGGAAATGACTGGTTTTTCTCACTGCTGATCATATAATTTTCTCCTCTTTAAACTGTGCACTTGGTGGTCATCAATTATTGAAAGATTTTCCATTTTATAAATAGAAAAATCAGTTGTACACAAGCATCGTAAAAGCGATTGGACCTCTTCTAAATTCTTATCCAGCTGGATCGCTTAAAGAAGAAGCTCTGCAGACAGTTTGCTTTGTGTGCTGCTCTAGCTAGTCAACTGGCAATTGGGAGAGGTTTATTACTTTGCACTCCCCTTTTTCCACATTGAGGCCAAACCCTCCAGGCCTTAGCTTGGGAAAAGCTCTCACTGATATCACCAGGATGCTTTGAAGCATGAAATCATCATGATTTGGCATCTTTAGTGTAACAGTCGTGTTTTGTCAAATATACCTAAAGAAAAAAGATACAAAGCAAACTATTCTCCAAATATCTTGGGAAATGTAGGCTGCGCATTGGAGTCAGGGATTTTTCCAGCACGTTATGCAGTGCTGCCAAGTTTCCAGCCCATGAATCAGATTTGGCCCGCGCTGTGATTCTGCTGTGGCAGAGGAGCTGCGGGAAGGCGCTGTCACCTGTCCAGCCGCCTCCGGGCTCGCAAACGTGCTGCCCGGGGTGCCCCCCGCTGCCTTCCCGCCCCCTCCGCAGCGAAGGGGGCTGCCAGAGGGGTGACTAATTGGGGAGCCACGCAGGGCTGCCCCTGCCTCCCTCTGCTTTCCGCGCTGGGGCCGACGCTCGTTGCCACCTTCCTGACGAGCTGGCCGGGCCCGGGGGTGCCCCCCTTGGTCCTTGGCTCGTGCGCCAAGCGCAGTGAAGTGTCTCTGCGCTCGCAGCCGGCACGAAGCTGGGAGAATTTAATGGATCTTCTCACCAGACCACACAAGTGCCCTGACGCTGGTATCTCAGCCCTCACCAGCACAAGGCTTCAACTTTCAGCTAAGAGTCCTGAAGGAGCTGCTTGTGAAACAGAACAACTGGAAGTCGTTAACTTCCTTTTTGAACAAAAAAATCAGCTTTGTTTTGTCTACGTGCCTTCGACTTCTCCCTCTAAACACTATTCATAATCTTAATACTTCTTGTAGAAAATAGTTTATTCCAAGTAAATACAGGAAATTCCTTTTTGGTATTCCAGTATGTCTCAGACAAACCCACGCGGCTGTGGGCTGGAGTGTTTGTGCTCAGATTGGTGATCTAACAAACTCCCATAATTAAGCAATAACCCATTAAGCTTTTTTTTTTTTTTTTTTTTTTCTGGAACCAGATAAGTGAAACAATAGAGGACTTGCACTGAGAACACAACTGTTGCTGCTCGAAACAAAGGAACATGCAACACCCGCGGGCATTGCGGCCCTGCAAGGTTTCTGGTGAAAGATGGGATTTGCAAATGTGCTTATCAGTGTGAGAGTATCCAAACAGCTGGAATAGGCCTGGGCTGCTTCCAAGCGGCCTATTATGTTGTTGGACCAAAAACAAATTTGAGAGGAAGCCACATTTTCTGTGTACTGGAAACCCCTCTTTCCATTCACATGTAACCGGGGCAGAGAGGACGCTTTGGCCAGTGACACTGACCACAACCATCTCCAGCTGCTCCGAGCCCCGTCGGGGCCGAGCGACTGCCTGGGGAGGGGAGAGGGAGGAAGGGAACATGAGTAGCGTTCTGGGGCACTTAGGAATTTAATTGCATTGAAATGCATGCTCAGGGTCTGTGTTTGATAGCTCATGTCCACCCAGGCTGAATGAAAAACATTTAGTTTAATGGTTGCAACTTTTCCAGACCAATTCTTGTTTTGAATTGTTATAAACAAGCAGTAGTACCCTAGAAACTAATGGAGCCAAGCAAATACGTGAAACCCGCGGAAAGACGTATCGTGCTCTTTTAAGCAATATACTTTACGCTAGGAACCTTATCATGAACTCACATGGTGAGACCAACTTGTAGGTTGGTCTCTTCAAAATTTGAAAGATCTTTTTGTAAAACACCTCCATGGTACATGAGGGCTTTATTATGTACTGATGTGTATTGAATTCTTGCCTTTGGAATGGTTTGCATTAGTGTTCCTTGGTACACATTCAATTTAGATTTAATAAGATAGTGCTTGTCCGTTAATAAAACAACAATAATTAAAAACATATTTCTTACCATTCAAATTCCATACAATCAATATATTTTCTGTGCTTCTTAAAATATGTTTTTAATGATCACCTGGAATTACTTTTATGCAGGAAAACTGTTTTTAATAGATGAAAATTAACAATACATTTGTAAGGTTTAATTTTATAAGAGAATAAGGACTAAACAGATCCTGCATAGTCTGGACATAAATTACAAGCCCAAAGCAGATTAAAATATCAAATACTAAAAAAAGAAAGTTATTGTCAGAGTGAAAAATGGTCCCTATTATTCATCTCTATTTTCATGTATTTCAGCGTATGAGACTCAGTATTTGTCTTTTCCTCCTGTCCCTGGCTGGCAGTAGAAACTTCCTAAATCACCCTGACACGAACGGCCCGACCTCACCTGAAGCGTTTCTATTTTCATGACTCTTGGTACAGAGGTGTGTAGGCAGCCTGATCAGAGCAACGTGGTTAAAACACGACTTTTGGGGGTAATTCCAGCTGAGCTTCCCTGAAATGCATGGGGTTGAACCAGCAGCCCAGTTTATCAAGGGTCAGGGAGCCAAAGAGTCCAGACCCAGCCGAGCTTACCCAGAACTAAAGTTCAAAACGTTGTTTTGCAGATATTTTGAAACTAATAAGAAATGATGACTATGTCAAGCAAAATACTTGGAAGGAGGTTTTCTGATGGGCAGGATCAAAGGACAGATGAAAGAGATTTTATTTATAAACCACTTTTATTCTTTAACCCACTGGGGGCTGCCATAATATAAAAGAAAACCCTTTCTCTGACCTTTCTGGGCAGCTTTATAAAAAATAAGCATGAGACAAGTTTATAAAAGCATTGCTTAAATTCTAGAAATAAAAAAGTCATTGTACTGGGTATCCCAGCATGACAGAGCTACAAACATGATTAGCATCATGTGCAAAATGTAAAAATAACTTGATTAGTTTATCCTAAAACTATTAAAAGGTTCACTGTATTGTAATCTGCTCACAGAAAGAGTATAAAATATGTAAAACATTTTCTCTCTTTTGCCCCAACCATGTTTTCAATGCAAGCTCTTTTTTTTTAGTGTCAAATATCCCAGCTTTTTCTGACTCTCCCAAAATGCCCCTATTTGTACTTTTACTGTTAGAATATGAGCCTGTCTCACTCATGGGACAACAATTCTAATGTTGCTCCAAACCATGTCCTTTGCATTTTCATTAATACCTACAATAGCATCACCAGTATAAATAAGATGCAATTCAAAAAATGTTTGCAGTCTGTTAAGATGTTTTTGGCTGTGCGCAGTCATTAGATGTTTATCTTCCCCGAGTAGCTCCTGTTCTGGTATAGGTCCGATGTGCAGATTCAGATTAATCTCTTTCTAGGCACTAGTAGCTACATCTGCAGAGACTGATGCTTTAATTGCCTCTGTCCAAAACTTGGGTCCTCCAGCCTCCTGGTCGGCTGCTGCTTAACTTGAGAATAAGCCAGATTTCTTCTGCTCGTTGGTTGCTCCCAATACAGTCTGCAGGGTGGGTGTGCGGCTCGCGGGAGGAGGGAAAGCTGGGTCCATGTTCCTGCTTCCTATAGGCAGAATAGGATTTCAACCAACTTCCCCACAGTGAGGACATCTTTCTGCTAGACTGTTGCCAAAAGATTTATATGCAAACTTGCTCTCCTGAGTTTTTTATAGGCCAGGTAGCAAATGGACGCATTCTTAGAAAGGTCCAAGACATTTCTGTTTTGTCTGCTTTTCTAAGTTGACTGAAATCGTTTAAGATCCACCCAGTATACTTTGGATCAGACTAAAAGCTGGAGTCATCAACACAGTTCATCTTACTGGGTTGAACTGAAATTGTAGTTAGGTATTTGTTAGCAATGATAAATATAATTGAAAAATTTTCTGCTGATGAGTTCTTGTATTTAAGAACAGAATTAGTGAGTGATTACCCAACAGGCGCAACTTACTTAATATTTCCAGTATAGTTCAGGCCAAGAAGAGATGTATGAAGATAGAGGGTTAAGTTAAAGACAAAAGAAGAATAAACTCAGTCACTGTAGGATTCTGGAAGCACCTTCTTTCAGTGACATATGTTTCTTCTTAAGCTTGAACTCCCCTTAATGCTAGTGCTTCAGATCAGAATATGATTTGTGCTGATACCCACAGGAAGTTCTGTTATCGTGCCAAAGCATTCAACATGACTGAAACTTAACCTGACTTCTGCTCAGCCATGGGTTATTTTACATTAGGTTGCATCTATTCAGAATTAAAGTCTTTCTGCTTCAAGATAAAACTCAAACAAAATTCTCATTGAAATCAATACCATTTACCTGAACAAACATTACAGGACTGGGCCAGTATAACACAAAGATCTAAGATCTAAATTTCAATATCTGGAACAAACCGGAGAATATTCTCAGTGTCTAATAAGACTAAAGATTATGTCAGTGTTCTGTGTTGATTTCTGACTTAAAAACGTGATAAAAAAAAAAACAACAGTGAGAATGAACTAATTCTACCACCTTTCTAACACTGAGACAATCAAGGAGTCTTAGCCATCAGAGACAAAAACTACTATATGGCAGCATTCATAAGGACAGAAGTTCCACTGGCAAACTCGGATTGCAAGTAGGACTGAAGTGGACTTAGATCTTGCCTGTTTGATCAAAGACTTTCTTTTTTTTCAATAACATGATGGTATCTTTATTCTTGTTTCAGATATACCTTTTATGCTTTTTTACAGTAGATTATGTTGCTCATTTTATGTCCGGAAAAAAAAAATGTAGTTTTTTTTACGGTGAATGACTCAGGTATATGAGTTAAACAGTTGCAACATGTAGTAAGGACAAAATCTCCCGCTCCAGTTCCAATGAGAACAAACAACCCTGTGAAAAAGGGCTGGTGGCCCAGAAGTTTGTTCTTCTCTCTGCTCTGTCTCCTGGGTTAATACAAATCATCACCTTCTCCCCCAGGCTTTCCCTCACCTTACCATAGGGCAGGTATTGCACAGGTACTGCCCTGAACCGCGGTGCTCTCCTTACTGACTTTGATGAGAGCTGGACTCTTCTCTTTGCTATCCAGAGAAATGTCAAGAGTAAAGGATACTAACTGAAATACAAAAAAAAATCCATTTACATATAAGAAAAAGCTCTTTTAATGTGCAGATGGATTAACACAGGAACAGGTTGCCCAGAGGAATGGTCAACTCTCCATCCTTGGGGATATTGGAAAAGTGACTTGACATGGTTCGGAGCAACCTGCCCGAGGTGACCAGGGGGAACAGAGGGGTTGGACCAGGTGGTCTCCAGAGGTCCCTGCCAACCTCAGTGTTTCTGTGATTCATAATCTGTGCCAGTCACTTATCTCACTGAAAAAATTCTTATTAATGGTGCATGCAACTGAAGCAGTTTGTTTGCCATTGTGCTTCCAAAGAAAGCAACCGCGTATCTGGAAAAGAGACATGTTGTGCAACTGCTGGGTCCGCATCCAATTTGAAGATAATCAGAACCCAACAGTGACTGTTCAGCAATTAGGTATTTTAATACGTTGACATTTTCTAAAGGTAAACAAACATGAATAGGAGTTTTCAGACTAGTTATATACCCTGAGATACACACACAGAATTTACTCTGTGGTTAATCGCCAGGGTACCTCCAGGAAAGTGTTCCTGGCTCAAATAACCACTTCAAGTTTCTCAATAGTTTCCAAGCAATTTTCTTCCTGTTTAGTTAACGTTAAAGACCAACATCTACCAGGCAGTTAGAGATTACATTATATTTTGATGGTGGACACAAATATTTTTCCCCATTTTGGGAGGGAGCCAAATAAAAAACATCACCGTGCTTGAGGCCCTGCTTTATTTTCCTGTACAGTTTCAGAAGGGAGGCTCTCCTTCCCTTCTCGTGTTGTCCAGGGGCTCTTGCTCCCTATTTCTGTTGGCTTTTGGCCTCGGCCGTTTGAAGCGCTGCTGTGCTCAGTGGTCCAGTTTACTGGATATGGTGCTCCCAGCAGCACCGAAAGAAGCAAGCGTGAGTTGTTCCCTCCCCTGCCCAGTATGAGCCCAAGTGCACCTTCTGCAGAGATTTAAAGTAGAAAGTCTGACAGTGCCAGAGGAGACCATATGTCCCGCTGTGCTGCCGCTGTTTCAAAGACAGTATCTGCTGCACATGGGTGGATTAGATGATCTCCAGTGCCTCCGTTCCGTCCAGAAAAGACGGTGAGTCAGAGCCTCTGGGGGAGCTTGCCTGAGCTTGAACCAAGAATTAATTTGAACCATTATTTTTCAAAATGAACCTGAACTGAAAGCTACTTTAGCACAAACCCAAAGCTCGCTTGTGTTTTAGTATCATTTCAAAGAGTGTCTAGCTTGACTTGAAAACTTCAGGCTCTGCCTGCATGGTGCAAAGCAGAGTTGAGCAGAGGGACAGACTCAGCAGTGGGGGCAGAAAGGCTGCGATGCACCCGATGTGCTGCCAGGAGAGGCCATGCTCCTGAGCTCCAATGCCACGCTGGTGCGTGCCAGGACCTGCAGGACCCTCCTGGTGTGGCCTGGCCCTGAGAGGTGCCAGGAGCTTGCAGGGGGAGGCCTCCTGGCCCTGCACTGTGCCAGGTAAACACATCCAGGAAGATGCCGCAGTGCTGATCACCATCGCTGTGAAAAATCCTGCTCCTCTTCTATGTGTTACAGCCACGATGCGCTTCCAGCTGCTGCATCGTGTTCTGCCTTCCGCCTCGCTAAGGAGTCACTTGCTATGAGCAGACTTTTCCCTTTGGAGTTGCTTTCAGATAAAGCAGATAGATTGAGTGTATCGGGTTTCCCACCACCAGGCATGTTTTATGGATCGTTCATTCACCGAGTCATGTAGCTCTTTTGAACTATTCCCCATTTTTCAGCACCAATTTTATGTGGGAACATCAGATTTGGATATAGTATTGCATTTGTTCAGGTCAAGTTATAAGAGTAACTGGGCTAGCTTGAGTGGTTTAGTAGAGATAAAATATCTGCTTTTTCCGTATGTTCATGTTCAACCTAATCACACTAATGACCCTGCCTGAAATAATAAGGCTGTTACTGGTATTTAATTTCATTTATTTTTATTTACCAAAGAACATGTCAACTTTTAGACACCTGTATAAATAAGGAAAAAAAAAAAAAAGATAAATGTTCTGGCTCAGTTGTTCTGGTTCAAAAAAGTTCATTCTCCATCAAGAAAATTTAAATGTCCATCTGTGTTTGCTCTGCAAGGCAGGAAATCTTAATTAGAGAAGTGAGGTCTAAAATATGGGACCTTACATGGTGACTTTTCCTTTCAGTCCTGCTCAGGGGATTCTCTTTCCAAGTCCAAGAAAGTGATAGCCGCAGAGCGAGATTTCTGTCATCTTAAGCACCGCAGCTTTGCAAAGGAGAACTGCCTGATCAGTTGTGATCAGCAGAAGGGACGGAGCTGCCAGATGGCAAAGGATCACCTGGGTTTCCTGTGTTCCTGGAGGAAGACCCATTAACATAATTATTGGAGTCATTGAGCCCTGGAGGAAGACTTATACTAAAACATTTGACTGCTGGTTCCTGTTGCTATAGTGTCTCATGGCACTTCATTCTTATGCAAACATACCACTCCAACCAGGGACAGGACAGGTCTGTTGCTTAGTATCCAAGAAAGTCAATATTCTACTATGTAGGTGGTTTCTATTCACTTCTTGCCAGTAATAACAATAATAATAATAATAATAAAAGCTTCCTGTTGTTCTTGGCAGTGCAGCAAGTCTGTTTCTCCCTCATTTCTATTGTTACGGCTTTTAAAGAGGTGGGTGGCAGAGGAATTTAGGATAGGGAGGGAGGTTTCTGTGTGTTACCTGCGGCAGGTCCCCAGGCAGCCCCAGCGGTGGGTGTCTGGGTTCAGCAGCTGCACTTGCAAAGCCGGCAGCAGCGGGGAGCGAGTTTTGTCCCTGCAGGACTGTACCCCCTCTGTGCACCTCTGCTCAGCGTGTTGGTTGCCGTTCTCCACCTTTCCTTTTTCTGGGAACCTCCCCCTCCTTGGAGCAGGTTCACTGCCTCTGAGAGCTGAGGTGTAGCGGAAATCTGTATGATCACCTGGTCTATTACCCTGCTGTTTAAAATTATTTCTTCCAGCAAACTTTCTCATGTTTTGTCTGTCTGGGGTCTCACAAGCCTTGCAGTTGGAGGCTAGAGATGATTGTGAAGCCCCAGAGAGCAGCTTTCATCTACTCCAGAAATTCATCTACTCTTAACCAAAGCATGTGTGTGTATAATTATATATATATATTTATATATGACATTTCAGGTTTCTCACATTTGTTTCTAGGAAGAAAAAAAAAGAGAGCCAAAGGCATAGATCTTATAGATTTAATTAATAAAACATACGCCTGACAGAAGTTCACAAAAACATCTGTTATTTCATTCTGAGAAATGCCAAGTCCGCAAGGATGAATGGCATCCTGGCCTGCTTCCAGCCTGGATAATTGCATTCTTCCTACCTGGGAATGTTCCTGCCATTTCAGTTGGATGCAGCATTTCTTCCAATCTCCTTTGCCAAATTATTTTGTACTATTGCTGTCTAACCTTAAATGGCCACCATGTTTCAATCCAAACATGACTTTCTATCCATTCACGGCAGCATCTGGCACTTGGTCAGCTCCAGGGAATATTCAGCCTGTGGATGGAATCCGGGCAGGTGGAAAGGACTTCTTTGTCAAATTTTTGTTTTGGGTGTGTGAGGTTGAAAAACTGAGAAGGTATGATAGTGTCAGGTACAGTCCAAGCGCAGTCAGCAGCGCTTCTGAGCTGGAAATCTCATTTTCACAGATACTTAAAAACAGTGGCCATGGGAGCCTGCAGTAAGAAATACAGCATCAGGACCGTGTGAGGCTCACCTGACTTGCAGGGAAGACGCTGCCTTGTCCTCCCTGGCCTGGCACTGGCGCAGAAATGGCATGCACCATTGCCACCATCTGATGGTGATCTGTACCACCATCACGAGGCTGGTCTGCTGCTTTCCATGGCCACTCCCTGCACAAATGGGGAGACCAGAAAGGGCAATTTTTTTTTTTTTTTCTCTCTAGATTCCTATAAAAATTGACATCTGGGCAAAAGCGTTTTTTTCTGTAGCTGCTGAAAAGATTGAGATTCAAATGCAAATCAACAAGTGGAAGCATAGAAGTCCTCAACTCTTCCTCAAACCGTTCTGTTTGCTGGCATCGTGGGCTCGCTCAGGGGCTAGTTCTGGTGCCTCTTGGCACTCTGTGGTCTCCATAACACATGCAAAGTGGCAAGAATACTCATTCCCAGAAATTGGTTCTGATTTCTTGGTGAAAAGAGCAATAAGATTGATACTTATGTAGAAGAGTGAGCTCAGAGCCTAAAGAATAGAGAGAATAGACCAAAAAAGATCGTAAGGGGTGAAGAAGCAAAGCTGGGAACTCTTTTTGTCGTAGATGTGTGCATGGTGATGGATATTCCTTTTTTTTTTTCTCTCTCTCTCTCTCTCTGTAACACAGAAAATTAACAATTAGGTGGATATTTAGTGGTCTTCCCTTCTTAAATTTGTTGTTAGTATGAAATAAACTGTAAAGGGGAACATCTACGTGGATTCCTTTTATATTCCCAACATCAAATACAGAAACATGAATGACCATAAAGTGGCTCCTAATCAGTCACTAAGCAAGGTTTATTAACAGGCAAACTGTGGGAAAGGTAAACTTCAGAAAAGCTAAGTACCTGAGAAAGGAGGGCAGCTAGCAAACAGAATAAAATACAATTTCACAGTTAAGTGACAAGTTAGTCACTTAAATGACATGAAATTGATTTTTTTTCTGCTGGAACTGTGCCTTGTTTTTGTTGGCTTTTTTTCCCCTGATATATATAATGAAGCACTGAAAGTTTATTTCTGCCTGGTTTTAACTGTTTTTTATATGCTCGGATTTTGTCTGAGAAAGATGAAGAAGGTATTCCCTCGCTTTCTGCGGAGCTATGAAGCAGGTGACCTAAATGCTTAACCGTGCTGCTCCCTCTCCAGCGGCATCGCTCAGTTGCTGGCTGCTTCCCGTGCACACGTCTGTACGTAGCGTTTTCCACAAGCGGTGGGTGTCGCATCCGAGGCACGTCGGGACTTGAGCTACCTGTAGGCAGCCGGGTGTGCACAGACCCAAGGTCTTGTGCCTGTGCGCCGCGTGCGGCTGACAGGATCTGCGGGCTGTGTCCGTGCGGGGTTTGCCAGGCCTTATCACTGCTGCAGCCCGCGCAGGCTGGTGACACCTGCCCTGCCATCGCTGTGTGGCCCTGTGCTGCACAGTGAAGATGGGTCCTCACTTCCCAAGACCTGTCAAAAATGTGATGTAGATTCTTAGCCAGCTAATCTTTAAAGACATTTCCCTGTAAACTTGTCCCCAGCGCTTTTCTCAGGCTGCTTAGCGTGTAGTTTGTGTTTCAGCCTCCGTAGAGTTTAGGCGGGAGAAGTAAATGTGAGTTTCTAACACAGGAATTTTGCAACAAATTTCTTCCAGGCTTTTTTCATGCGTCGTAAATGAGGAGGATGAGGGGAGCTGCCTTCTCCCCCTCGGGGCCGTGCTCAGGGCAGGCAAGGTGTTTTGCACACCGAGGAAGGGCAGAAGTAATGACGCACAGTACTCCTTTTCTTCTCGCTTTTGGTATTTTGTTTACCAACTCACACTTTCCCCTCGAAATGCTTTGTAATTTGAATAAGGAAGAAGGGAAGCCGGTGCGACTGCACTTAAATAAAAGCTGCTTGGGGAACACCTGAAGGGAGTGCAAAGGTACACGAGCTTTGTTTTGTTCGAAGCAGAGAAGGAACAGTTGGAAATAACCCTTCAAGACAGCAAACAATTTGGTTTACATTTTGTCTCCCTCCCTGTGTGCAAACGTGACCCTTTTAATGGCTGTTTTGCTTCGCTAGCCCCCCTGCACCTGGGTGCACACAGGGCCAGTGCTGCACAGGTAAGTGCTGCCACGTGCAACGAGTTAAGCTGAGCATGTGCTGCGGTCGAACAGCCTCAATGTAGGTAGTGCAAACTGCCAGCCCGGGCGTGTTTTAAACTGCCGTAGTGTCCCTGGGCTTTAGCAGGTGAGTGTGTGTCAGCTCTGCCTCCGAGCGTGTGCCCGTGCGCGCTCGCGGCGCAGGGCAAGCGCGGGGTGAAATGCGCTCATTCAGCGACCACTGAAAGAATTTTAAGCTAGTGAAATTCATCTCATGCCTGCAACCTGCTAAGAGGGCAAAATATGTCTACTACAAATATTTCACGTGTTAAAATGCGTGTTTGGCTCTCAAATCTCCTTCTGACTCTGTCTACAGGTTTCTCCTTTCCCCTCACAAATGCCCTGTGTTTTCCCCAAGGACGGGATCTCTCCACTTAGGGTCTCAGACGTAGGTCTTGCAGGTTGTCTGAGGAGGCCAAGAAAACTCAGGGCCACTGTCACGGTGCCGTCTGGCATACGATTTTGGGTCCAAGTGGCATTAAATCAGTGCTGATTTTAGACTCTCCAGCAGCACAGGCTCAGGAAGCTAAAAGAAAGCCAAAGCCATCAGGGCAAGCATGAGTGCCCTGGGGGCCGCCACGCTGCCCGGCCTCCCCTCCGGAGGCCGAGAGCCCCGCGGCTCCGGCAGGGGAGGCCGGTGGGCACCTGGGGGCAGCTCTGCTGTGCTCCAGGGGAGCGGGCGGCCGCACACGCGGCCGTTTGCAGGGCTGCCGTGAAGGGCCAGCACGGGGGCGCTCCCCCAGAGCCCTCGCCTTGGGCCTTGCTTGTTTGGGCTGCGCGATAACCGAGGCTGCCTGGCTGGGAAGAGGAAATGATTACCCTTGCAGTTTTCCGATCAAGCACCCCATAGATCATGCAACGAGCGCAGAGGCGAAGTTTCCGTTTTCTCTTCAATCACTCACATTTCACGGTACTGAAAGGTAAAGCACACCGCTTGCAGGATGGGATTTTTTGCAGCCCTGCCAGACAGTTAACAAATATTTGCTACAGCTAGTTCACCCTGCAGAAGAACAAGGAGCCTCCCTGTCTAGGTGAGGCTTTAGTGTGATGTCTGCGCTAGATAAATGGCTTCTTCGTGGGGTGAAAATTGTTATTGGAGGGCACTGTGGAGAAGCACTGCATGGGGGAGTCACGGTTTCCAGTACTGGATGTTACATCACGGCTGGGTCAGTGGCCTTTTCAACTTGGCTGGGAATCCACTGAGAAACAGCTGGGGTGTTTTTTCTCTTGAAATGCAAAAAGGAAATTCCTTGCCTTAATGTCTAGCATTGTTAGCATCACTGCAGTAAACTTCTCGGGGATTTTGTAGAACACTTGGTGTTGTTTTTTAACTGTGAAATGCTGATTTGTTTGTCATTTATAGGGGTTACCCCAGGGTGAGCCAGCACAGTTTAGTCTTGAGTTTCTTTGGTCCTCAAGCCTGTAAAAATGTTGCAGACCTTTAAACTCTCAATGGGAAACAGATTACACGGAGACATATTTTGCTCCCAGATGCTAAAGAGTTTTGTGCAGAGGCAACCAAGCTCAGTATTTGCAGACTGCAATTTTTC
Organism: Nothocercus julius; assembly: GCA_013398735.1. Lineage (NCBI taxonomy): Eukaryota > Metazoa > Chordata > Aves > Tinamiformes > Tinamidae > Nothocercus > Nothocercus julius. Next base: position 15,289,964 of record VZSV01000003.1, read on the forward strand.
TGTTCTCATTTCAGCTCTGATAAAACATTTGCTGAAGTCAGTCACTGATATACCAGGGAAATACCTGCTATTTTCAAGTAACAATATTACAATATATTTTGGAATCTGAGAGGTCAATATGTAAAATGCAAGAAACTGCTGTGCAAAATAGCAGTGAAGTCTCCAGAGCGGGACTAGAGACATCCAAGAGTTTTGAAGGAATTACGGAATGATGTGGCTGAACTTGTAGCAATAACAGATGCAATAGGTAGATTTGCAAAATGTTCAGTGGTCGGCAGGTTTGCTCTGATGAAGTCAAAAGTCACTGGTTACTCTGTGACAGAAATAGGTTGATGGTGTGTAATTTGAAAAATCCTAAGCAAGAGTTCATTAAAGATGGCTGTTATCCTGGAGGCCTGAATGGCAATGAATATTTTACTTGTCACATGGAGTAAAAAGGTCAGTCTTGTGTTGCCTTTCTTATATCCGCTCCTTGCAACACCTGCACCAAGACTCGCTCCCTACCTGCTCTTGTTGCCCTGTGTCTTTGCTCCTGGCCAGTCCTGTTTGGGAATACCTGCACAGAGAGATACCGGAGCCCTTGGGAAATGGAGGAAAAGGTTAGTGTGAGTATTCAGGGAGCAGGGGAAGGAGCAAACAGGCAGGTAGAGCAAGAGCTGTATGAGGAGCAAGCTTGCTTAGAATTTGCCTCCTCAGTCTCTATCTAGACTAAGAGCGAGGGCGAGCACTGGCTGTAGCATGGGCTGTGTATATTGGGACGGACAGCGTATCACAAACGTTGAATTTGTCTTTCATTCTACCTTCAGGTAGAAGGTTATCATATTAAGTTACTCTTTCTGTGGCCCTGAAACAAGTGCTCCTGCTAATTTAGTCAGTTCCAAAGAACCTGTGTGAAGAGGGTCAATCAAAACTTCTGGTGTTCAAGAAAGAGCCTTGCTAGGAATGATCGTAGAAAACAAGCAGCACGATAATGAGGTTACATTTGGAAATGACAGAAGATAGTTCAATTGGGAGAAGTCTATGAAGAACGTCTGTTGCAGTAGAGAAATCTAGGTGGCTTTATGGCAGACAAAATTCATTGCAGATGAAGGCAAATTAATGCAAGTTGGAAAGAAAAATCAGAATGACATATTTCTTGGCACTAAATTAATCACAAGTGTACAGAAAGAAAGTGTCACAGCAGACATCTTAGCCAAACCATCTGCTCTATGTGCATCAAAAGTGTTGGCAAACTGTTAAAATGTAGCAGGAAAAGGACAGAAAACAATAATGAAAATAATATAATATAATTAGATAAACCTGTAACGAGTCCTCTCTGTTTGTTCCTGGTCACCCAGCTTTAAAATATTAGTGCAAAAGTAGGAAGAGCCCAGAGAAATACGTGACAGAAATGGTTAGAGGAATCAAATGTCTTTTATGTAAGGAGAGCCTGAAATGTTCAGTAATGCTTAGATTAGAGAGGAAAATAAGTGACAGCATTACAGAGGCATACAAAATAATTAATGCTGTGAGAAAGGTAACCTTTCTCGTGAAATAAAAGCATGGAGACATGAAACTGAATAACAAGACATTTAAAATGGATAAAACAATACTGTTCATATAATGAATGATTGATGAGTTAGGCATCTATACAAGCAATTGGAACAGCTAGGTTCTGCTAGTAAAGGAAAGGAATATAAAGGGGCTCAAATCTTTGTGATTCAAGACGTAGAGCAACCATAAACTGATAGTGTTAAGGAGAAATGCACTCTTATAGGCAGGTTATACTCTTAATATTCTTTTGGAGCAGTTTTCTGAGAAGAATATGGGCACACTTTGAAGTAAGGTACAGTAATGAATTGGCTACATCATTCTTTGGATAGGCCTTCGTCACTACTAAGGTAGATATGTCCACATTAGCTGCTGTGGTGGGGAGTAGAAAGACCTGAACCGTATATAAACAGAGTAACTGAATCACTGGAAATAGATGAGGTATCAAGGTGCCATATCTAGAATTCTTATGGCACAAATACCTGTGGATGCTCTTGGTGACTGCAGTGATGCCAAGAGGCCTTAGTGTGCATATTTTGCTTGGGGCAATGACTGATAGACAAGTTTTCCACACAGCACAGGCAGTAGGTTCAATCTCACCGAGATTTTCAGCTCTGTGGGGGCCTCTCATCCAAGCAGACAATAAGGAATCTAGAAAAAGAAAAAAAAAATCAGTTCTGGATGGAAAAAGGAGCCAAGTCGGGGGAAGCCAAGATGTGTGGTAGCCTTATCAAGACTTGGCTGTGTAGAGCGTTGTGGGAGCTAAAGTGCTCTGCTGAGAGCAGACATCTGTGGAGATGCGTCCTCAGATTTTTCTGTGTGAGGAAGGACAAAAATTTCTAACAGATGTAGCACAGCAAGTAATTGTTCAAGATCACTTTACCATGTCTGATGTCCTCGTATAAACTACATGCACTTGTTTATATGAAAAACCTAGAAGCATTTCTTGACGACATGCTGGTGAAGTAATTTTGTTCAGTAACTGGAAATGCTGTGTATATTTTGTCTTACTCCAGACAGGAAGTTGTACAGTTGCTTGTCAATCTTATCTCCTTTTCTGAGGTACAGTTACATGTTAACTGGGATGGATTAGAACTTTTTTACCCCCAACAAAATGGTAATTAGGTGTTTCCGAAAAACTTACGTATGGAAGATCTATAAAAAATCAGATGACATGCTTTCTACCTGCACTCTTCAGAATATTGTTCTGGCCTCTAGGAAACACAAATTCGAAGTTCTTTATCTGCCCAAGATGTATTGTTTCCCTCAAAATGAAGTGCTCGAACTGTTTCATTGTGAGTGAAGGGCTGTCTCCTGTGCCTGTATCTCCTGTGCCTCCGATAGCCAGCCATGCCTCAGAAAACCTGCACACAGAGTCAAAAGTTTCATTTTCACTCCAGCATTAAAATAATATTTCAGAAATCATAGAAGTGGCCATAGAAATGGAACAGGACTTCTCTGGGCACTCTGGATGATTTCTTTCTATTTACCACTCACCTAAGTGTAGTACAGATGGCATCTGCGCATCTGGTCTGCTGAGCTTGACAGCTGCCAGAACTCTTTTCCCAAATGTCATCCTTTTACAAGAGAAATCCATGAGGCAGTACCTTGAGCTCTTGCAGGAGAGCTGTATCTCTCCAACTCGGCAAGCCTAGACATGCCCTGGGTATCACTTTGCAGCTATTGAATTCTCAAGGGTTCACAGAAACACTGAGGCTGAATATTGTATAGTCCAACACCTAGTTCAAACTAGGGTAGTCTACAGCCTGTTGCTCAAGACCACGTCCATTAAAGTTTTGAATATCTCCAAGGATGGAGACTCCACATCCTCTCTGGTCAGCTGCAATCACCCGTAGATTACATTTTCTTTTTTATTATGTTAAAAAGGAATTTCCTGCCTCTTTTTCTTTCACCGAGAACTACTGAGAGAGTCTGGCTTCATTTTCTTTGTTATGATCCCCCTGAGCTCTCCCTTCACCAACTCTTTCAGTCTCTCCTTGTATGTCAGATGCTGCAGTCCCTCAGTCATTTTTTTTGTCCATCTGCTGGACTCATTCCAGTATGTTCAAATCCTTGCTCTGCTGAGGAGTCCAGCACTGGGCACAGCAGTCCACATGAGTCTCACCGGTGCTGAGCAGAGGGGAAGGATCAGCTCCCTCAACCTGCTTGCAACACTCTTCCCCATGCAGCCCCAGGATGGTTGTCTTGGCTGCAGGATCACATTGCTGGCCCATATTCATCAACCACTCTTGCAGTTTTGTTGTAGCTACATTGGCGTCCTTGGGGCTTCTCAGGCAGCCAGCGGGCAGGGGACAAGGGACAAAGGTGAAGAAAGGAGGATTTCAAGGCAGGCCTCGAAAGTCAGGCAGGCCAAGGCCAGCCACACTACTCCACTGTCTAAGAGCTAAGCCTCTGAAACTAAGGGTGAAATCCTGAGGATATTGAAATCACAGATGGTTTTTACCATTGACTCCTAGTAGGTCAGGCTTTTTGGTCTTCTTTTCAAAACTATACTTGCTTTTTGCTTTCTTCTCATGTATATTAGACTTTTTTTTTTTTTTTTACTCTTGGAAGCCCCTGGTCCATGGGAAAAGGACACTGGGTCAAATTTCCATTGTTGCTGGGCACACCTTGGCTATAGCACTGTTGAGTTCAACAGCTTTCTTCCAGCAATTCACTCGTGTATTATGTTTTCCTTAGAGGAACTACTGTCCTTCCCACTTAAATTATCTGTATATTTCCAAAATTCAGGTGAACTGCTGAATTAGCAATATCTTGTGTCTCCTTTTCCTTTCCCAGTTGGAAAAAAAAAAAAAAGGTGTTTCTTTATCAATAACAGAGCAGACCATAGTTGCAATAGGGCTTGCTTTCATGTATTCCTAAATGAAATTGCTTAGACTGTGGTCAACGAATTTATTTCCTACAAAGCAGAAAGAGCAGCAAATTAAAACTTTGTCCTGTGAAATGATTCTCTAAAAATGTCCAGCTCTCCCCAGACTCCTTTAGCTATCGGGTGATCTGGGCAAAAGCTTTGTGTGAAATCAAGAGAAAGCTGGACTTCTCACCTCCGTCCCCCTCTCCCTCTCTGCCTACACACAAAGACCAAAGTTTAATAGATAGCACATGCTCTGCGCCGGCCTTTGTTCCTGCCCCGGCGGAGGCGGCGCGCTGCCAAGTCTCACCGAGTTTCAGCGTGTCTCCCCGGTTTTGGCTTTGGTTTCCCGCAATCTGCAGCAGTCTCACATAAAACGCGGAAGATTCACAGTACATTGAAATGGAAAATTTGAACCATCATTCAGAGAGGGCATTTTTCAAATCGGACGCCTTTCAGTGATCCAAACTTGGCATGGTCTGCTTGCAGTCTGATAAGGATGGATGAGAGACGATCCATTATCCCCCTTGTCTCCATACGAAACTGTAAGCAATGGTCTTTGGAAAGCGGCATATTTCATAAAATTAATGAGTAAGCTGCATAGGCCTCTGCTTTTTTTTTTTTTTTTACCCTATATTTTAGTATTGAAGACATTTCTGCTGTCAAGTGTAGTATATTAAAGAGGTGTCTAGTCTGCGGTCTTAGAAAGATCTTAGGTATGTGGAAAGATATGGTGGCTCTCCCTCCATGGCTGTGTAATCCTTTAACCTGCCTCCTCCAGGGGAATTTCCCAGGTGAAAAAAATGTCAACTTCCTTTATATTTGGCCTGTTACAATTTGTTATTCTGTCTCTTTCATTTGATTTTTGCTGATAAACTGCTGAAGAATTTCACAGACTTTTAGTTTTGTGACTCTTATTAAAGGTCAGATTGATTAAGTCATAGTCTGCTGATAAAACTTCATGAAATACTGTGAAAAAACATACACCGAGATGGGCTGGTCCTGAAAATCCCAAGAGTTTGCTTTATTCTCTCTTCAGGCTAGAGAAGAAATATCTCTAACCACATGGTTGGCTGATGAGCTTTTTTTTAATATCAGATGTTTTCTACCTGGCAGAGAACAGTGCTGCAAGGTACATGCTGTTTATAAAGTCAACTGGAGACAGGCTGGTTTTTTTTTGGCCTTGAATTTGACTAATGGGATATATTTGAAAAGTCTCCAACAAACCTTTATCTTTGTGTGCTGTAGCTGGCACATCAAATGGGTGTGAACTTACACATGGACATGTCTAATGGCTTGGGAAATGCCCTGCTAGACTAGCAGGATTTTGTGGTCTAATGAATTAAATGCCCAAATTATCTTGAAATAATGTTAAGGAAACACAGTTGACAGAAGCTGACAAGAGCAGGGAGATTCAAGGTTGGGGCTGGCATTCCACCCTTCAGACCTCACATCGCTCTATGAAGAATAATAAAAATGCAGTGATTCAAGTAAGGGAAGGTTGGTTTGCTAATTTTGCGTGTCCTGGACTCTGGCTGTGAGCTGCCTTGCTTTACATGACCAAAATTATAGGTCAGTTCAGTGTAAGTTAGAAACTGTGCTTGCTGCCAAGGTCTTTATTCCGAAATTCCTATTACAAAAATGAACCTGCTCATGGGGTGGCCCCATATAGTCGTGGGTTACAGATCCAAGTAATTTCCAGCAGGCACAAATATTTCAGGAGGCCGTGACAGAAGCTGAGTTTGTGACTCTTTGGTTGTTAGGGTGGTTCGTAATATTCAGAGCTGAGGTCCTCTCTACCCTCTCAAAAGAGGCCTGGGGGTACACCAGTTATTCCGGGCTCTTCCTCCTGGGAAGTGCCAGGTCAACAGTCTCTTTCCATGCTTTTCCCTTCCTGTGGGCTGGGATTGCTCCATCTGCATCGTCGGGAGCTCTGTATACATCACCCGCACAGTGCAGTAGAAACTGGCGCTACAGGTATCAGTCTGCAGCGTGGAGCACAGAGCAGACCTGCCCGAGGTGTTAGACCCATACCGAGACAAAAATGTGATCCAAAGACAAGGTTGGGTTTCACTGCATCTTCCTCCCCACCAGGGGGAAAAAAAAATAGTAGCAATGCTGGTAACCTCAGCAAATAAAGTTTCTTCCCCTCCCTGAAGCAGACCACCATGTCCCCGAACACCCTGAGGGCAGGTGCGGCCCTCGCTGGACACCTGCTTGTGAGAACCAACACGTTCTGAGCTCTTCCTGCCGAGCAAGAATCTGAGCTTTGGTCCTTGGTGGACTGAGTAAGGCCCAGCTTTGTTATTGTGGCGTAAGAATGATTCCTTGCCTTTGTGCCACCGTGAGCACGTGTGAGGAAACCTAATAAATATCCCTATTCAGCCAAAATAATGGGAAGAATTAATTTGGTTGGCACTTAGATCAAAGCTCATCAGACCTGCATCTAACACTTGACAACCAGAGATAATATCAGAAAGGGTTTTGTTTCTTATGCCATTTTCTGCATGTGATGCAGTGATTGTTCATGTGTAATGAGATCATATCGTAGCAAAGAATGAGAAATAGCTTTTTTGCTGGTTGTCAAGACCTATCTGAACATAAAGTTTGTTTAAACGCATTTTTTTGCTATGAGCTCATATTAAATCTCAGCTAGTTTACCCATCTCTAATTTAGTTATATGGTCATTACATGGAAAATCCTCTTCAGATAAAGCAAAGCATTTTCATCCTCTAGTTACACAAGTATCAGGTCACAGCAATTACGTGCAAATATCAGATACGGCCTGTGTCCCTGCGTGGTTAACTTGCACACGTTCTGCCCTGGTAATGAGGAGCTTATTCTGCACAGCAGTGTGGTGAGCGTGGCGTTGCTCAACAGGATGAAGGCGGTGGACGAGGCTGGTGCGTGAGTCTGGGGCATATCCCAAACGCCTCCTTCCCAAGGGCTGCTCTTCACAGACAGCAGTAGCACGGAGCGGCGCAGTGCCCACGCTAGCAAGGCTTAGCCTAAGCCTCCCGCAGAGTGTCTGACAGCGCTTGCCCTACAGAGCTTCATTCCTGTTCCGTGGACGCCCGGCCCACCTCCTGCGTGCAGGACGGAGTGGATGAGCCCCACCTGCTGCAGCATTTCAGCCATCCGGCCTTGCCTTTCCACCGCGCAGCCAGGCCCTCGCACGCACCTGATCACGTCCCTCCTCGGCTCCTGCTGTCTGTCGCGGTGCTGCTGCCGCCGTTGCCAAAGTCATCTTTCTTATGCTGGTCAGGACATCTGCCTCCCTGGATGTGGGCCTGTTTCCTCATTGCTCTCTGAAGAAATCTAATGCTCTAGTCTGATAGACCTTCTGTTGTGCAGTTCCTCTCCCCAGATCTAACCTGGTTTCTCTACCCTGTTATTTCTGCTCAGTCATCCTGGCTGTCTCCCTTCTTCCACAAAAGTCCCATCTTCCTATTCTTTCACTGTCCTCAACAAAGCTGCTCCTGCAACTACCTCTCTCTGGCATTTTGGCATTTTGCCCACAGAAAGAGATTGAAGAAAAAGAGCAAAAAAAAGAGCCATCCATGTGTCTGTGTGCACCTTACTGACACCACGTGTTCTTGCTATTGTTACCCTTGGGCTTTCCTGCCTGTCTGTGACCTGCACTGGATTGTGTGTGTTAGACAGATTCATTTTCTGGGGGAGATAGGCTGTATTCTCTGGCATGTGTGTGCCAAGCTGACTGGCCAGGCATGCCCACGGGAGAATTCATGTCATATAGTAATATTCTCCTGTGGTACCGAGCTGAAGCAGACAAGCATTTTGGTTGTAGTAAGAAATGTCCAGACATACTCTGGAGGTACTTTTTAGACTGTTATATTAGAGTCGTGCTAACTGAAAACCTAAAGGAAATAGGAAGGCAAACAAATTTAAAGCAAATCAAATTTTGTAATAACATTGGAACAGAAAACATCATCCCTTGGAACTGTGCAAATTAATCTTGACTTTTTTCTCCAGAACAATTGAAAAATAAGTGGTGAAACAAATATTGCCATCTGGGCCCACCATGTGAGCGTGTATTTTGTGTCCGGTAGAGCTGGCTCCTGGCAGAAGGATCTGACAGTGCAAATGCCAGCTGATCGTTAGCTAGAGCAGTCTGATCACAATCCTATTGTTTGGCTCCGTGGCCCTGTTCAGCAAATAGCACGAGCAGGGCCAGGCAGAAAGCGAGAGAGTAGCAAGCTTCGGTCTGCAGCCGCCGCAAAAGCCAGCGTTCGCACTGCGCTGGCCATAATCAAGGCCATCAATCACTTCTCTAATGTATTCTTCCTGGCTCCAGCCGCATCCATATTTACCACATCAATCAAAATCTGCCTTTTGTTTCATTTTTCCCCTCGGTGGCTTGAGGAAAACAAAACTAAGAACAGTCAACATCTAATCATTTACAGGATGTATTATTCACTCCATGTGATCAGATCACTCTGAGGCAGCTGTTCCAGTCTCCTGGCTGAAGTTCCCAGGGAAGAAGTGGGCAGTAGCTCAGGCTCTTCATGGTTTGGACTTTACATTTGTTCCTTTTAAATGCACCCATTTTATCATTTGGAGGTGTGTGTGTGTGTGTATGAGCCAGGGGATACTTTTAAATTCCCAACTGACAGTCTTACCCATAATCTCACCCGTATCTGTGAGGCAGGGAAAAGAGCTTATTCCTGTTTGCACATGTAGGCAGCTGCATTTGGTGCATAATCTCACCATCTCTTTTTGGTCAATGCTTCTAAATCACAAGCCTGTCTTGTGGAGAGAGAAAACACACACACAACCCATCCGCTCTTGCCAGAGGCCGTCCTCTCCTTCCAGCATCAGCCTTACCTGAGACCCCAAGATCTCATCTTAAATAAGATGAAAACCTGAATGTATTGACTTCAGTGATCACCATCAGCATCCTGAGAGGGTCAGGCTTCATGGAGGCATCGTGGGTGTCTGTATCCAGACTCTTATCTGGAAAAGTGCTCATGGAGTGTCCCTGCAGTTTACACCTCATATTCACTGCCCCTAAATATTTCCAGCAACATAAAAATCATACTCCTATAACATTTTTATTACAGTAAGGACATATTTACATATTTTTCAGCCTAATTATACACATTTTTTTCCATCTCAGACACAGAGTTCCCAAAACAGCCCTGCTACCTTGTCTCTTCCTACCCCACCAAGTATTTTTTAGTATATGACCATCTTCTGAGTTGCCTTGGATGATCAGTTTTTCCTTTGTATAAATCTGCTTCTCCATGTCTAAGTAGGATCAGTAATATTTACCTGCTCCACTGTGCTTCCTTTTCTTAGAACACTTCAGAGATGCACAGAACCATGGAAAAGTTTAATGCTACTACCTTTACACAAGCTGGAGTTTTCAAATTTCTGTCAGCAGGGCTGACAGAAAGGCTGAACTCTAAGAATGAAACCTAAGCCTTTTCAAACGCCTTCAGATCATTTCTATTTTTGTGCAGTACGTATATTTTTTTCCATTAGCAATAAGTTCTAAAACAGAGCTATCCACTTGTTGGTGGTTGGCAGGAGCTCAGCGTTCCAATGTAAAGTGATCTTTTCTTGTCTGCCAATAATGCAATATTAACAAATTTGTCTTGATATTTATCTGTTGTTTTGTCTGTTGTTAGACTGTATGAAGAAAACAAAAGTTGGAACACTGCAGCAACCATAATTTCGTGATATCTGATATGGCACTGAAGGCTTCTTCAGCAATTACCAGTTTGAGGCAATGCAAAATCATATCCTGTAAGTTCCTTTGCATGTTTTCCATCCCTGGCCATTTCAAGATACACCTCCTTTCACTGTCCCAAGAGCTCAGCTTTTAATCCTGGTGGCTGGAAAGTTAGGTGTGTTCCCTCTCTTTTTATTTCTTCTTACTCCGACATAAAATGAAGGGGCAGCTGAACTCACCATTAAGAAATGCATATCTTCTCACATCCAGTATTTTAATTTTCATGGTAAGAATATTTGGTTCTTGTCATTCTAGTGCTTTCAATATCCAAGTCACCATATATTCATGCTGGACAAAAAATGCAAAGAAGTGGCACAGTCACTGTTTGGTTTGTCAAAATTTTTTTTTTTTGTTAGAACTGCAAAAGACCCAGACAGAGGTTTGAATTGCCAGTAAGGACTTAGCTTAGAATACAGTGAAGCTGAATAAAATCATCATTGAATTTGCACAGCTAATACACAGCTAATTTGACTGAGCAAAAGCTTCTGTAGTTTTGATTTAGATGACAACCTATATATGTTGTGAAAATGCAGACTAGCCATTATCACCCTGATAGTAAAGACTTTTTGGTAAGTAAAAAGCAGCTTAGTTCAAAGTGGCTTCAAAGAAATTTCTTGAACTAGAACTTCAGAATTCAGTATTCTTCTTAAATACTCAAATACTCCCTGCGAGAGTAATTCAAGCTCTCTTTCTTGCCTTCCTACTCCACTGCCAGGTAGATTTCTTCTGCCAGTTGGAATTTTTCATCCCTGTTTGGGATAGGCTCCTGCATAGCTTCCAAAACAACTGGAGCACAACAAAAAGCACACAAAGCAAGAGGCTGACATAGCGTCCATTTATTACTCACAACTTGATCAGATCGGTGGGCTGGAACTGAAAATAAATGGTGATTTTTATCCAGATTGATGACTATTTTTATTGTAATATTGATGATCAGCAGAGGCTTAGTAATAGTTGTAGCAGATGCGTCCTCCCTAACGCTGCACATAGGAGTCGTCTTGCCTAGGAGGGAATAGCAATTAGCCAGTGTTTTTCAAAACCTCCGGCCTGCAATTGAGTTGTCACAGCCTCCCAGACGCTGCTCCAGGCACCGCAGATGGTACCAGCTGACACGCTTGGGGCATATCATTACGAGCATGTGTAAAGCACACGATTGCAAATCGCTTGCTGATAGCTCGTGCGTGGCAGCGTCTCTGAGCGAAAGGCCCTTCAGGAGGCAACGTGGCCTTCGCGGAGCGGCGACGTGGTGGAGGAGAGAGTCGAGAGAGGACACATCTGCAAGGAATTGTTAGCAGGAGCTGCAGCAGGGAATGATCAGCTTCTGTAACAAAACGCTTGTTTCCAGCCTGAAGCATCCAAATTGTTTTTATATGAGACCCAAGTCAGTGCTATAGAAGGCCTTTTCTATTTATTTTTAATGCTTCGTCTATTGGATTTGCTGAGGATCATTGTTTAAGCCGAGGGTGAATGCATTAGCAAATACATTTAGCAGCCCACTACAAATGATTTGTGTGCCAGGGGAAATATAGGTTTGTGCAGCTAATAAAAAGAAAACAATTGCAAACGTTCACTTAGAATTTACAATGCTTTGTTTTTAGATATTCGGTTTGAGGCAATTGGTTTCCTAAGTCTGACAGTAGCATAAATCACAGCCTGAAGCTCACTGGAAGTAAAATTAAGTCAGCCTAGTGAGAAATGGAAAATACAATAAGTGTCAAAGCATACAATCTTTTAGAAAAACACCTTCGAAGTTATTTCTGCTTGTTAGAAATTAGCATTCGGTGCTGCCTCTCTCATGACAGCCAGGCAGTACTGCACAACGTGGAACAGAGCACAAAAGTGGTTTCACAGAAATGTGTTCCACCTCCCTTTCTGTCCACAAACTATTTGTAAGCCGTATCAAATTCAGACATTTTTTGAAATTATTCACACTTCTCTTGGCAATTTGATTTTCCTATGAAAACCTCTTATTGACAGTTCGCGGCAAAAAAAAAAAAAAAAAAAATGTTCAGAATGTGAAAATAATGCTGTGCTGCTCTTTTAGAGGAGAAGTGATTGCTTGGTAAAGGTATATGAATAACACCTATCAAACCAATGAGGAAAGGCCTGGGCCTATTTAGCCTAGAGAAGAGAAGACTGAGAGGGGACCTTGTCAATGTAAACAAACATCTTAAGGGAGGGTTTCAAGAGAATGGGGCCGGGCTATTTTTAGTGCTGGCCAGCGACAGATCACGAGTCAGTGGGCACAGACTGAAGCACAGGAAGTCCCACCTGAACATGAGGAAAAACTTCCAGATTGTGAGGGTGCCAGCGCTGGCACAGGCTGCCCAGGGGCTATGGAGGCTCCTCTCTGGAGATCTTTGAACCCCACATGGGTGCGAGCAACCTGCTCTCGGTGTCCCTGCTGGAGCAGGGGGGTTGGACTAGATGACCTTCAGACATCCCTTCCAACCTCAACCATTCTGTGATTCTGTGGTGCTTTGAACTGGCTCCAGGTCCTGGCATTACTGTGATATAAATCATGTGTAAATAAACTAGGTACACATGTCTTGTGGTTTATACAAGCAATAAACAAAGGTTACTGGTACACCCATACCTAAGCTTGATATTCATTGTCTTGTAAATCTTTAAGAGTACAAGATTGGAAATAGTATTTGCAAATATATGTACTCATGATGTTTCACTGCTTAAAAAATCTGAGAAAAGCAAACTTGGAAAGATTATGACCTTGGTCAAATTAGCTTTCACCTCTATATCCCACTGGTTGCCCATCTGCTTTTTTCCCCATTTTCATTCCAATTTAAACCTGAGTCTGTGTGACTAATATGGACTAATAACTCCTAGGATATCCTCCATAAAATATACATGAGCAAGTGTATGGCCTAATAAAGTTCATGAAAATTCAAGAAGGCTTGTCAGAAGGACTGTAAAAGACACATCAGGCCACATTCTAGGTCCGTTTACTTTCCAGCTAATCTTACATAAATTAAAGGGACTTCCTGTATATGAAGTCTGTGTTGGATTAGTTTCTCATAGAAATTGATTAGAAAGAGGATGTCAGTAGTAAATTAATGTAACTGGCGTGAGCATGAATCAGACACTGCCTAACTGTCAAAACACTAAGATAAACTGAGGGCCTGTCTGATTAGATTTGACCCATTTTTTTTTGTTGTTACAGCTCGAAGTTCCAGCTTCTGCTTCCAGATAGAATGTAAGAGATCTTGGAGCCAAACTCCAACCCAGGCCTGGGGTCCAGGTCTCCCCTCACTCTGGAGGCCCTGCTTTGGGCCAGGGGGTGCTGGAGGGGCTGATCTCTTGATCTTTTCTGCTGGAACGGCTCTGATCTTCATAAAAAAATATTCACTCATCGGAAAAGGGACTTATTTCTGCTGAGTGCCTCAGCTGCTGGAGCATAGGTGATGACAGCAAAGATATTCAGAGAACACTTTAACAAAATGGATTTTGCACTCTCCTCTTATTCTCACGAATTTGACTCCAATGCAAGATCATCTTGTATGTTGGATCTATAGATTAACATGTCATCCCAGTGTTGTGTTACCATAGTCTTCAGTTCCAAAATACATATGTGAAGTGATTCAGTCTTATTGGTCAAGAAAGGGCTTAAATAATAATGTGGAAGCTTAAGATTACTGATTATTTTGAACTTCTTATTGTACATTGTAAATTGATATCCATTTCTTCCTCAGATATTGGCTGTCCCTCAAAGGCTTTGGTTACAACTTGTTCATAAACAGACTTCTATCAACAGCACAAGGGCTTTCTGTGAAAGAGGTAGGCATCTGACTGTGTTGTAGTCTGATCTTATCACTTTTATTACATCATCTACCACTTGATCGTTTCCAGAATCTTTGTTTTCTTCAACATCTCCCATTTGTGATTTGAACTGATTTGACGATTTGAGTTAAAACGAATCAAGATCCCTGTTCCAAGGTTTTAAGACAGTAACTCTTGCCAAATTACCACACTATACTACTCACTCTATAAAGCTAAAACCTTGTAGCTGAACCACCTTTAACTTTGACTTTAACCTATAGTGAAATCCAGCTCTGAAGCTTCCCTGATTTGAGGCTTGAACACAACTAAAACCAGAAATCTTCATCCCATGTGGAGGGTCATATTTAGAACAATAAATTCCTTTTCTTTATTCTTTTCTAATGTGATGAGAAATTTTATTGATGTGAGACAAAAGCATATCCAGTACCTCCATTTGAAGTTGCACTGGGAATTTTAGGCAGTCAAAAGTGTATCTCTCAAGTGGGTAGCAGAGTTTTAGCTCAGCCAGGCTCCACATATGATAGATCACTATGAGACTCATAATGATCACAAGTTCCCAAATCTCAGCTTCAGTCGCTGATGAAAGTCTATCTCTTTCAAAGTCTGAAGACTTAACAACATTTCCTTACTGCTCAGATGGAAAAAATCTGGCGCTCTAATCCTTGTGTGTGCCTATTTTGAATCTTGCTGTAGTACATCATTTTTAAATGACTTTGTTCCTAGGCAAATCATTTATCCATGTCTGTATGTCTGGAGAATCCTATCTTTCCATGGGGCTGTGAGGACACACATGCATGTAACCCTTTCCTGCATTGTATACACCTTGTTCCTTCACACTCAGGAAAGACAATATGATGAAATGCCAAATGATAAATAATAGTACATACATATATGAAACTTGAATCTTCATTTTCATATTTTATTCTGCCAAGCAACCCTGACACAACCAATTCACAGCAAGATAGTCAAAGACCGTAGTTCCCATTTTCAAACTTTTTGTGGTAGGCTTAAACCTCAGCATGATGCTGAAGTAATTTGGTATTTCACAAGAGACTTCAGTGCTTGTTTTTCACTTTTTTATTCATGTTGCATATTCTATAGTTGCAGGATCAACCACAGATACAGTGTTAGATTTAGACAGCACAGAAAGAATTGTTCCTGGAAGCAAAAATTAAGCAATGAGTTCTGTTATCCTACAGGAAACAACAAGGTAGGGCAAAATCTTCAGAGAATTTTGGTGGGATGAGCTTGAGGGCTCAGAATTCCCATCCCAGAGGCACAGCTCCTAAGAGCTCTTCCTGTGTGGAAGGATGACTAAAATACAGAGATAAACTGAATTAGAATAATTAGAGGGAGAACAGAAGAAGGAAGGGAAAGGAAGGCAAAGGCAAAGGCAAAGGCAAAGGCAAAGGCAAAGGCAAAGGCAAAGGCAAAGGCAAAGGCAAAGGCAAAGGGAAGAAGAAACCAGAGCTTCTGTTGGAAAAGAGCTTGACATCTCAGACCTGACATCATCACCTTGACATTTGGGCAGATAACTCTACCCCAAAAGCTCATTGTCAACAATGCAACACTGTCATAGAATCGTAGAATCATTATAGTTGAAAAGACTTTCAAGATCGTCAAGTCCAACCAACAAGGACTGGTTTATGTTCAATAGGGAAAGGCAAGCTAGAAGGATCAGTTTAGAGATTCTTTTATCTATCTCATTTGGGATGGCTGGATGGCAAAGAAGTCAGGATGTGAAGGCATTCAGTCTAGTGTGATGCATCAGACAGATGTATCTACCTGCTGCAGTGCTTAAATTCAGGACAATAATGAGCAGTTCAGACCTCATATGCTCCAGAACTGCCAGATCCTGATTTTTTGTGCAGTCAGGGAGAAAAGAAGATCTTTTGTAGGAATGTAAGGATACTGCCACTTTCTGAAAAGCAAATACTATTCGGGGGTATTTATATTAACTTTCTTTGTGATATTACAGTATTAATTGTCTAAGTGATTAAATTAATCATTAGATGTGTTTTCAGGAGGGACTTATGTAGAATCCAGGTAGTGATCTCATGATTAGCTCACAGTGAGCACAGGAACAACTTGTTTGGGCAAGAATGTTTTGTTTTTTAGCGAGTTACTTGGTCAGTCTAATCCATGTTCTTGTTTTAAACAAGAACAAATTTTCTGTCTCATGACTGACTGTTATTTTTAGGGCCCACTGAGCTTTGGTAAATCATGTGATACATGTTAAACTATAACACATGAGAAATCTCTAGGTAAGAGTCCCTCACTGCTTTCAGTTTTTGGATTTCAAATCAGCCTATTTCTGGTGTTCTGAGATGAGGCCACCTTGGGCCTCTGTATTTGATAGCATCCTACAGTAATTCATGTGACTTGAGACTTAGTGTAAATCAGTCATTCTTTCCTTGTTTGGATTATGTCATTTCAGTTTAAGCTAATATATACTTACTTGCAAATAAAAAAGGAAAACCCTCCTTTGGGACATGCTTACCCTTGGAGAAGCTGTGAGTTTAGCCATTGTGCAACCGAGGAGGAAGAGCCTGTGTTTCAGCACAGAGTGTTCACTCATAGGGAAGTATTTGCTGTTACATCATTTTCCTCCTCCATTTTGCAAACAGAGGAAAGGGAAAAGATAGGTGAGAGAGCAGCTGGACAACGCAGGCTGGGACTGTACCCAAAAGCAGTGGAACAGACTGAGTGAGGAGCAGGGAGTGCTCTTCGCTCCCAACATGCACCCCCACTAGCCAGCACTGCTCCCTAGGACGCTGGTGGGCAAAGCCTGAAAGGGCCAGCAGGAAACACAGCTCCCACCTGATCCCCTCTACCTGGCCATGGATACCCTCAGCCTGCTGAGAAAGAAGGTTGCTCAGCTTGTTCAAGGGGCTCTAGTTTGTGTCCTCTGGAGAGCTGAAATGAATTTGCCTGATGAGCATTTCCTAGATTATGCGGGTACCCAGTATAAATAACTTCTTTAATGGGTATCCCCAGGACTTTCCTGCACCATTAACACCCAGTTAATGGATTAGTTAGTTTAGAAGAACCTGAGCGGGGAAAAAGCCTGGAAATTTTAACTTTGCTGTACACAAGACAAGATCATCTTGAAGGCTCAGCACAAGGATATGGCTAGATTGTGGCTACAGTGACTTGACCAGGAGGAGGGCATAAAAAGTCACTGCATGAACTGTGCAGCAGAACATCGCGCCCTAACTGCCAGTGTGGGAGCCTTTATCCCATGGTAAGAGGCAGGTAATTGCAGGTTTTTTATCTGTCAGTGAAAGAGGATGTACACTCACATTTTTTTTCCTGGAGCAAGAGCTGATGCACAAGCAATTTCAGTGGGTCAGCAGATACACTGTAAGTTCACCTTCTAGTTTGTCCAGCAGTGAGTCATTCATGTGTCCACACCTCATGCTTTTTTAAGAAATATTTGAGTGCTTTAGCTCCTGTGTTTGGATTCCTGCTAACATTAAAGGCTGTTTCCATACACTGGCTGTACGTCAGCAGTGCCTAGCTACTGTGCAGCTCCATTACTGCAGCCCTCGGCAGTGTCGACGCAGAGCAAGCTCCACTTGAACCGGCCAGATGACATACGAGACCTTGCTGGGGAGGGCAAGCAGATGGGAATGGTGATTTCCATTTTTATAAAGAAGTATTTCATTTCCCTCTTTTGTAATTCCCACTATTAATTTCTGCCTGCACTGCCTAAAGAAGAGAGTCAAAAATTCTTCTTACTCTGTACGTCCTGCTGGAACAGTTTGCATACTGACTTGAGTGTTGAGAGTACAGTGCTCTCATTAGCTATCAAATTGCTCAGATGGTATCTGAGATCCAATTGCTGTTAAATAGATGGCAGTGTAGATAAACATAGAACATAAAGACCAGAATACAAGGCTCTATATCTTGGAACAGTTCCTAAGCACCTGCTGGAAGAGGGACCATATCACATTTTTATCATCTACTCCCAAATCTAACTACCAGCTGTAGCTGAAGGTTTGTTCAGGTATTGAATAATATTTTCTAAAAGAGTTTCAATAAGCAAAAAGTAATGGAGAAGGGAAATCACAGGTGATCTGCCCATTCGACCTGGATCCAATTACATCTAATCAATTGTTTGGATAGAAATTGCTGAGTTACAGGCCTTTGGTATGAGATGACTAATGTCCTTTAGGTAGACTCAAGTTCTGACTCTGGGGACAGAAATCTGTTAAAGTATGACCTGACATTTTGCCCTGAAAGTGTAAAGGAGTATTTGAGATTACAAATGCTTTTACTTGAAGTGTTCTCAGCTTCCTCACAACAGATGGGTCTCACTAAGAAAAGAGACCAAACCAGTCTGCTAGTGTAACTCATCTTTCTGGATGCAAAGGCATGTAACTTTTCATTTTCTCTTCGCTCACTAAGTTTTCTGCTGGCCAGCATGGTTTATGTGGTTATCTGGTGCAGCTGTAGGAGTCACAGTGACCAAGAGTAACCAAAGGAGCCTTACCTGGTGCTGTGTTTTGCTCATTAGTGCTTTTTCTTGTTTACAGACAATATCCTCTGAACACCTGAACTCCATCAGGAATCAAGCAGGTGGCCAGCCAAGAAAGGCTTGGAGTCAAAGGGTTTTCAGGGCTGAATTCACAGCTTTGTCCCAGACTCTGCTTGGCCTGCTGCAGGAGCCAGGAGGAGAGCGTCCTGGGAGCACACGGAAGGCAGAGTGTGGATGCTGACCCGCGTCACCCTGCTCGTGGCGATAGAGAGGAGAGGAGGCGAGCTTTGCTCTGCTAGGTATGTAGCTCTACTGAAACCTCTACCCAGGGCACTGAATGCAGCTCAGTGAAACTTTAAAAGGTTTTCTTGTTCAACTTGGTGGCTTTTCTGATGTCCAGCCAAACCAGAAGTATCTCCTGAGCATCCAGAATGAGATGGAAATTGTGTGCATACAGTCCTACTTCTGTAAGGCTTTTACCTTCTGTTGGAAGTGGAATCACAGTAAAAACCTTGTGGTGGTGTGTCTGGGTTTCCAATTTCAGTTGTAGCTGGTATGAAGGAAAAGATAACTAAGACTTGTTTATGTTTTAACCCCTCTCCCTCCCAATCCCTGCTTCCGAAGGGTTTGCTTTAATTATTTGTGAAGGTCTCTGTCTTTTTTAATTTTATTCTAGTCATTTCACCCGTCGCCAGGGAATATGGAACTCCAGCATAGACCCCTTTCTTGCTCTGTGGCATTCAGTGCACCGTGGCTGCATCCAGTTGAGGACTGGCTCAGCACAGTGCACCTTGGCTGTAGAGGCAGGTCCTGGGATACGTTATCTGCCTCTTGGAGGCTTCGTTGTACTTTCGTGCTGGCTGGTGTCTCAGGTTTCTGCTACAATATTTTAGTAAATATTCTTTCAATATTCTAGTAAAGGAGTGTTAATTTCCTGAGAGCTCTTCACCTTGGGCTGTGATCACACAGTCTTTTTCCACAGCACTGTGTTGCCTGAACCAGATTCCCGTTTCGAGCTGCTTGCTGCTCTTCCCCAGACCAGCTCAGAGTAGCTGGCCTCGTGCCCATCAAGTGAGCCGACAGCATTAGGCCGTCTGCGTGCGTTTCAGGGAGAACAGGCGGCACTGGCACGAGCCTGTTGCTTGCGCCGTGCAGGTCGGTGTGATGGGGACACACGAGGCCAGGCAGGTGCTCACAGCCCGCCCGGAGGTGGCGAGGAGCAGTGGGGGCAGTCCGGTCTGTGGCTGCCGTGCTCCTGGTCTCCTGTGCCGCCCTGGGAGGGGAGCCCCCGCCCCAGGACCGACATCGGCACAAACGCGTAGCGCGTGTGGGCCTGTGTAGGTAAGGGGAGAGTTTAAATAACAAACAAATTAGCCCTTCTCCGTTTTCTTTCTTAATAGTATTTTTTTCTATGTGGAAACTAAAGAAGAGTGCATGTAGTCTGTAGTCAAAACAGCAGTGAAGGAAGACTGCCCTTGTACTGGTGCCAATCCCTTTTTGCACAGTTTCCTCAAATTTCTTCATCTTGCATCCTCTATGTAACTTTGCAGTGCTGAGCCTCACCACTACTGATTTTCATATCCTATGGAGCAATCGTTACCTTTAATAATTACATAAGCATTTTCCCCCAAGGCCAGCAGAAAACAAGGGTGGCAATTTACCAGCCAAGGCATTTGGTGTGAAAGTGTTTTATATACGGTATGAAATACACTGGTCAGCTCAGAGCTGCTGCTAGAAAGACAGAAATTTCCTTTACTTTGGAGAACCATTACCTCCTTGTGAAATGCACATAATGCATATTGGTTTATGTATATGGCAACTCCAAATATTTGTAAACATGGCCACATGCGTATTCGTAATGCTAGAAATATTCCTAGTGCACCTGCCATCCGAGCAGTTTTGAGTAAATACGCAGTGCAGAGGTACCACTGGGTACCGACTGTGATGTCTCGTGGTTGGGTACCTGCAGCTTTAGGGCTGTTTTCCCCCCCCCACACACAGTTGTGCTTCCCAGGGGAGGCTTTGTGTTGTGGTAGTGCTGTATGGGGAGGACACACAGCAATCTTGAGCTCATGTACACTTGCATTGTTTAATGGGGCATCAGAGAAAACTGTGTTTCTATTAACTCATTATCAGCTGAGGATCTGGGCCACTTATTTCATGCTGGATTTTTCAATATATTTAGTGTAGCATTGCTCTGAAATGTGCAGTTAATTACACAACTTCCTGTTTTAAATTCCAGAGTAACTATTTTCCCGCCAGGAGCGGATTGCTCTTAATAGGATCGCCTCCCTCCGCAGCAATATGCGGTTATGTGTGCTCCATTCCCATCCTTATTATTCATGTTGGGTATTGAGAGAGTACAAACTCAAGGGGGGATTCTGCTGCTGATGAAGCCGGTGGCAAGCCTTGCAGGCATTCAGGAAAGCCAGGTTCCCATCAGGGCTTGGCATTCCCACCACACCCTTTGCTTGTCAAGCTAATGAAGCATCTCCACTAATTGCACTGGAGGGGAAAGCGCTGGTCTGTCTGTAGGCCTAAAGCCCAGTTGCAACACTTCTCCTCAGAGCAAGTAGGCCTGGCTCTATCCTTTGAATCTCACAGTCGCTCCTGCATTTTTAAGCCCTGGCTGTAGATATGTAGAATCCATCAGGAAATGGCCCCCCTCCCAGCAGGGCTCTGAAGCAACCAGCAACCCCACCACCACCGCTGCATAAACATGCAGGAGAGGCACAGAGCATCTCCTGAGGAAAACGTGAAGGACACAGATCTGTCATCGTAGGCTTCACCACCACCTCCCCCTTTGCTCTTATGCTGAATAGCTCCCTTTGACATGAGGGTAATGCCTGTGGGTGCTATCTGGCAGCCTTGCGGATTCAGAGCAGGCTGTGAATCATTTTGCCCCTCCATTTTTAATATTCTTTATTTTCATCATTGTTCTAATGTGCTTTAGAATGAATTCCACTTTGCTTTTGTCGCAAGCGTAGTCACTGCCATGAATAAAACTAAATGCAGGCTTATTTCTTTGTGAAATGGAATAAATATAAGTGTAGCAAGACAGGTACCTATATACATACATATGCATGCATACCAAGACATATTTCTAATATAATACAAGAAAGACCAAAACATATTTATAAGTAGACTCTACTCTCTTATCAGAGATATCTAGTAAGATAAGATTGTAATTTTTAAAGGGAAATAATTTAATTGTATAAACATAGTCAGTGCTAATAAATCTCTATGCTCACATATTAAAGTTTACTCATGAAAATATTATTTAAAGAATTCACTACCAGGCAACTATTTGCTGCAGATCTCTTCAGCAGGAATATTTTGTAGCTTAATAATACAAAGTCTGCAAATACATGATATTCTTCCAAGGATATATTTTCAAAGAGGATATTCCATATATGCTTCCAAAGAAGATATGCCAAAGAGGAATATAGGAATATCATAATAACCCTGAAAATTTTGCCTTGGGGGGGGGAAGTATTATACCAGAAGATGTGACAATGATTCTATAATGCAGGATTTCTCTTTTTCTTTGCCTTTTCTCTTTTTCTTGCCCTCTCCTCTTTTTCTTTGCCTTCCAGAGAGATGACCCCGGGTAAAGTGGCTGTGTCTTAAGGCATTCAGTCACAAAATTTTTTACAAACTCTTTTGACTATTACCCACTGACCTCCTAGGCTCATCCCAAACCTTGAGCTGAAGGAAACCCCTCTGTGGACCACTTGGAGTGGCCTTGATGGCCACTAACGCCCGCACTGCACATCGGGGCATCACTGCCCCGGGGAAGGATCTCATACAGCAGCCACCTCTGACCACCTGAGAAAATGAAGTCTCCAGATTCCCATTCTCACGGGAAATGTGCAGTTATCTTGCCTACACAGGGCCATGGAGAAAATCGGTGGGAGCATTAGTAAAAGCCATATTAAACCTGCTGTGCCTATTTTTGCTCCTCAAACCGCTTGTGGCAGTATTGCCCTGAAGTGGGGAAATGCCACCTCCGTCTGCTCCCCCCTGCGTTTGTGTGGGAGGGGAGGTGGCAAGGGCTGGTTATTGCCAGGCAAAACTTGACTTGTTTACGCTGAAACCTTCAACGTACTGCTCATTCCAGTATAAGCGGATCAAAGTAAAGGACATTATTACGTATTTGTGGAGGCCCAACAGTGTGTTAGGCACTTAATTTGCCATCTCGGCCTGTTGCTTTTGCTGTGATATTTCAGGCAGGGATTCCCATTCATCAAGTTGATCCCACTGTGGGACTGGAGCACAAGGTCAGCTATCGCTGGCTCTGTCATGCTCAAAGGCTGCAGTGCTCTGGTAATTAAGACTGTTAGATGGGAGGGCCTCTTTTCCTGCTATTTGATGTAGAGTAGGTGCAGATGAAAGATTTATAGTTTTAATTCAAATACGGGACTTGTCTTTGACAACTTAATTGTGTTTGCAGAGAAGTTCTGGACCCTTTCTCTTGCCAAGTCATTACAGAAAGGCCTCACATCTTGGATCTACCAGGAAGCTGTTTGAATTAAAGAAATAACCAAAGAGGCTCAGCGTCAGGGCTGATAGAAGCAATAAACATTTGCTTGTCCTTCTTGGGCTTGTAGTAAATATGTTCGTGTTGGCTTTAGATGTTAAATTTTCCTATTTCAAGACCAAACTACCGAACTTTTTTCCTAACTTTTTGCTGTGTCTGTGCTCATCTCTATAAATAAAATTTTCTTTTTAGAGATCCTTCACTCAAATCACTTAACGAGGCTGGTAAAATGAAAGGCTAGACTGAACAGGATGCTAAAACCAGGTGCTCATTTCTTTAATAAAAGCATAATTATAAGTAATAAAAACTGGTTTAATTCTACAAACAGAACTGCTTTTAAGTTTAATTATGTAAAATTATTGAAATACTTCAGATTTCCTTGTACCTATTTAGTAGGAGCTAAACATCAAAATTGCAAAGTGAATTATGTAAAAGCTAGGGATCATTCAAGCCATCTGGCTCATGCATTGTATTTCTCCAAGGTCAGTGTGCAGTGTTTGACTTCCTGCTAATTTCCTTGGTCACCAGTGTTTGCTTGTGTCGGTGGCTGTTGGGAGAGGAGGCTGTTGTGCGCTGAGTGCACAGGGAGGAAGACGATGCTCTTTTTGTCGGCAGATTCTGGAATAGCTGCAGGTGGTGAGAAGCAGTAGGTATCGCGTTCCCGGGTGCCGTGCCTGGCTCTGGCAGCAGGGATGGACGTGTGGTCACACGGGTGGAGACAGCATACCTTGCGTGTTAGGGGGTTCGTTTGTTTTGAAATGGGCTCGGCCCACGTGTTGGAAAGCCTCAAGTTTGAGATCTGGGCACTAGCCCCTGTTCTGTTTGGGATAACCTCTCAGCCCTTCACACAGTTTGGCCCTTTCACAGCAAGGAAAGGCAGCATGGTTCATAGCAAAAAAAAAATACCCCAACTTCCTGCCTTTCTCACCCCTCTCCACAGATATGTGCTTGGTAATGTACAGGAAACAAAGCTGAACTGCTCTGACTTACATGGCCCTCGTCACAGGCTCTGGGGTTTTACAACCATTCCCGCATTTGTCCTCATAAAAGGAAGTAAAGCACAGACACTTAAAGGCTCGCCTTTAAAAAAGGCATTTCAGCCCCACAAGTGACTGATAGTTTCCTGTTGAGATTATCCAGAAGACCCCAGCCAGGCATTTTTCTTGGTGAAGATGTGTATCCTCCCCCTTAGAAAAGCCATTTGATAGCTGGCTCAGAGTCCCACAAGAAGCCTGTAGCATAGCAAGGACTTTAACCCCAATCTCCCAATTCCCAATATCCCGTATTCCTCCTACAGAGGCAACCTTCTAGCAGCAAAGCACGGCCCAGGGTACGTGGTTTGCTCCCTTGCAGCTCTTCTCCGAGGGCAGAGCGGAGGCAGGGTCTCGTGCGCACCTGTGGGAAGAAGCATGAGTGGTATCAGCAGGGACATATTTGCGGGTGAAAAAGGGAGGAGAGGGAACGCAGCCTCTCCAGTACATCCAGTTCTTGCTGCGTCTGCGTCAATGAAACTTCAAAACCAGTAACCCAGGGACTGTGGCGAACAGGCCCCACTTAAGCAACGCAGGGGAACTTAAGCACTGGAGAGAATGCATGAGGCAAAGGAGGGACAAGCGCGGGGACGAGACATTTAAAAAAATAAAAATAACTGTGTTAGGCTGGATAGAGGGGAGAGGAAAGTTTTTGTTTACGTTTGAGCCTAGTTTCTAATTTCTGCCTTGCAGAAGAGAAAAGCCGCCTTCCCAGAAAACTGAGGGCATCTAAAGTGTTCGATGCGTGCGCTGGGACCCTCTCCTTCGCCTCGCCGGCCTCCCCCCGCAGAGCACGGGGAGCCCTCCGCCGTGGACGTTACGGCGAGAGAGGCCACCGTGCGGCGGGGAGACGCCTCGGGCGGCCGGAGCGCCGGGACACGCGGCCCGCAGGTCCGGTCTGGGGCGGGGGACAGCCCTGTGGGGCTCAGGCAGCAGGAGGGCGCTGCTCCGGAGAGCCCTTCAAGTGCTGTTCCTGCTGTCATCGCTTTAGCTAATTGCACGCGGATCACTTACGGCGCAGTCGTTACATAAATCCTCTGAAAGCTGCCGCACAGGTTCAGCTTGCTCTGTAGAGGCGTAGGAAGCAGAAGACTAGTGGGAGTGGGATAAAGATGCCATTTGAGGCCTCCACAGATGAGTTCATATATAAGTTTCCAGTATTGTGCATATCCTCTAACTGAGACTCTCACCAGCTTCTTCCTTCCCTTTTTTTTTTTTCTTTTTTCTGCTGAAATCTTGTACAAAGGAGGAAGGATCAAACAAGGGAAATGACCTTTGAAGGCTCTCGCGTACACCCAGACAAACACAAGGAAAACCGAGTATAAGACAGGGCACAGGTGCTATAGCCACCTCTTCACGCAGAAGGTGGCGGTGGCTCCTTTTCCAGGCGTGAGCAGAAGCAACTAGGGCAGCAGAGCAGTTTCACAGTATGAGGATATGACTCTCCATGAAGTAAATAATCCTTCTAGTCTCTTGTTTGCATAAATTCTGCAACTAGTAGCTTATGTTAAGGATAACTTTCTTAGTTTTACATGGATAACGGTACCAACAACTGCTTTATATGTGTTATCGTCTAGATTCAGCCCATGTATCGACATGACGGAAGGGGCCCCTTCAGTCCAGAAGTGTTTTTTCTCTTGTGCTCAAGCGTTTACCAACCTGGTTGCAGTGTGACCTCTGCAGGACACAGCTTAAGCTAAAGGCTTTTCTACCTTTTGCAAAAATAATAATAATAATAAAAAAAGCAGCTCTTCAAATAAAGATCTGTCCTGCTCAGTATGATCTGGAGCCAAGGCTGCCCAGCAGTGCTTACATTTGACAAAAATGCTGGGTCTATGTTCACTTTTTTTTTTTTTTAACCTCAGAGTGTCTTTTTAATTTATACATCCATGGATATTATTCATCTTCCAACTGCGTCCAAAATCCAACTTTTCTCTGCTTTTGGTTAGTGTTCCTAACAGTCTGGCAGCATGCACTAATTGTAAACACATGGTTATAGGATACAGCTTTATAAACCAGGGAGTTTTACAGCCTACAATTTTATAGTATCTCATCGCATCATTTAATGGTAGAGTAGAACATGTTGTGTCACGAAGTGATGATGCTCCTGCTTAGGAGAACACTACAGAAGCAATGAGACTGCATCCAAGGACAAAGTTGGCCCAAGTGTTTAAAAAGGGCTTGAGTTATTTTAATAAGCAGATGTTGACAGTATTTTGAGGCTTATTATCAGTGTTAGACAAAACTTCTGTACGGGATGAAAGTTTTGAGGTTTTTGAAACTTTTCTGACCAGGTTCGTTGTGCTTGATGTATTTTGAAAAAAAAAAAAAAAAAAAAAAAAGTATGAGAAAAGGCAGCTTTTCACTACCCCTGAAAACCTTAACAATTTTTCTCTAAATACCTGGAGGTAAATTTAGGAGCATACTATTAGACATCAAGCTTTGTAAGTGCTAGCCAGTAATAATGACAGATTTTCCCAATTGTGTCTTAAATCCTTTGCTTCTTGTTATAACCTCATTAAGTGAGAAACATGATAGATATTCCTTTAACACATCCCTTTATGTCTATGTAGTCAGTTGTCATCTATCTGTTATTTTCCACATCGTTTGTTGTATGTGTTACTCTCTCCTGAATTCTAGAGGAGGCCCCAGACAGTTCTAGTGCTGCAGATGTGTGATTTTGGCAGGACTGCTCAGTTGCTGTTCCTCAGAAATAATCCCGCCTCCGTGTAGGGCCGGAACCGCTCTAGCGGAGCCTCTCCAATTACCTACGAGTGCTGAAGGGAGAAGTGCCTCCCCAGCGCTGCAGTTACACTGCTAGATCCTGCTCTTGAGGAAGTTGCTGGGAAAGCTTCCCGTGGTCAAAGTGATGCTAAATCAGATGTGAATCGTTTGGAGAGCCTTTTGGAACATAAATATAATTTCAAGTGATTATTATGCATCTTGGTTGCTCTTTAGCACAGTAAATTAGCCTGCAGTGATCTTTTAAGCTGCTATGACAAGGCTATTAGCAGGTGCCAACTAATTAATTTGAAGTTAGTTCAGTCTCTCTACACTACCTCTCTTCTGCAAGACAGTATAGATGCCATACTCTTGCATTCTCTGTCTGGATTTAATCAAATATTTGCCTGAAGATACCACATTGACTATTTTGTTACATTGTGTAGTGTAATGTATTACAAACCCTCAAAGGTGCTTAGTTGTTTTCTCAAATAATCAGAATACCTGGAGTCCTGGATGGTTGCCAACAGCAGGTGACCTGTTTTGAATGTGTGCATACATTTCTGACAATATTGTGTGTATAGAACCAAAGTATGTATATGTCTGCATATCTTTCTGTATTTCCCATGTCTTTAAAATCAAGCTAGCCATTTGCGTCTTACAAGTGTAGAGAAGGTGTGCCAGATGACAAAATGAAAAAATATAATAATGTTGTAGAGAGGAATATTTAGCTATTGTATTCTCTCTCACGTAGATCTGACTGTTATTTATGTGAACAGCATATTTCTTTGTTGGAGAAATAGTAATTCTCACATTACAGAGCACCATCTTTTAAAATACACTTTTGATTAATATCACTCAAAAGTTAAACATTGAATTAGTTCACTTCCTTCCAAGGAGGAAATTCAAATCCACTGGGGAAGTCACATGCAACATGTGCAAACTCTTTTGTGGGTGGAAAATGATGAAACATCCCAGAGCATCATTATTCCTCCCTACTTCCTGAAATCTTTTCCTCAAATCCCCCAAACAACCCAATAGATACATGATTTACAGAGAGATCCATGGGTTTCTCAGACCATTCACCCAGCTTTGTGAGGAAGTGAGGGATTACAGTGAACTACACAAGCAGGTCAGCCAAGGTTCACGTCTTGACTTAACTGTAAGTTGATGGTGACATTTTCCAGATATTTATGGAGAGTTCATCTTGGGAGATGCTCATTTTATAGACACAGGGTGGAATTTCCTGTGGCAGGTATTTCTAGTGCCATGTATGTTCTTGCAGAGTAGTCAACACTTACATCTCACTTTTTTTTCAAGCATATTTGAAACGTGACAGCATGACTCCACACTCAGTAGGTGGGAGAGGAGAAAGATAAGACTTTTACTCTATCCCCATTGACAGTTCATTCCCATTCGCCACTCACATCTTGTGTTAGATAAGCTGGCAAAATGATGCAAAAAGGAGGCAGAAGAGTAGTTCCTGCAACTCTGCACCAGGAAGTTGGTGGGGCCCTTGCTAGCAAGGGATGGACAATGTCTGTAGAGTTAATCCTGAGACAATGGAGCCCTAAGTCGTAGCATATTCCATAAGGGAGGTCTGTGTCTCCAAGGCAGGCTGGCACAAGTCCACTGAAAGCTCTGAAAAGCGCCGATAACTGCTTTCTGCTCTGAAATACTGTCACTGTAAATCTTGAGGTTGATATCAGCAGCAGTTCAGGCAGGAGACTGCCTTAAAGCGAATGGTACACATCCAGCTCTAAATCTCTTGCTGCTCTTTAAAATGCCAGGTGGTCTGTTTATCCAATGGTCTAATTATGGCTGATAAAGAAAAGGCCAGAGGTGTGCATGTTCCTGCGCAGATAGTTTAAAAGGAGCAGGTCTGAACCATGGATGGTTTCCAGTCTGAATCAGATGTAACTCAGCAGAGCTGTGGGTGATGGCTGAAGAAGGTGAACACTGCAAGAGTGAGAGATCGCTCAAGACCCTGCTGGATAAGAGTTCCCTAGCAAGACGGTTGTGTCTGTTTTGAGGAGACATTTTGGCTGGTACTTTGAACAGAGATGGTTTTAAGCAGATCAGTGCTCTCTGAGCATGAATTGGGCCCCCTAAATTACGAGTCCATCACTAGTTGGAAGATAGTCATGGTTGTTGCAGATCCTTGGCTTCAGTGCATTTGGATATAATGTTTGTTGAAAGATAGGAGCAGTTTCCCCTTGAAGAATATGCCACTGCTGCTTGCTGCAGCTGTTGTAAATGTTTTCAAAAATGTCTCTGTTCTCACCAGCCCTCTTTTTGCTATCTTTCTCTTTCAAGATACTTAGAAAATTCTGGGGGCAATTTTTCAGAATGTCATTGCTCCACTTCCCCCTAGTCAACACTGGTGGAGGATCTGCCTCTCTCATGTGTTAGTCAGCAGTAAATTCTTATAGGAAGCATCACAGATGTTGGTAAGCCCTGGAGCACGCTGGGGTCAGCCTCAATTGATGCTGTAGGATGCCACTACAACGTATAACAAGATATGGCCTTTTAGGTTTCTTTGAAATCTATTACAGTATTCATATGAATATTCCTGTAATCATTAAGCAAAAAATCTAATAAACATAAAATCAAAAAAATATATATGTGACTGGTGCTAAAAGTAGCCCACTCTTGTAGGTCATTAGGAACAAGAAAGCCTGTCTATGGGACACAAGGGCAGGATGTTTCCCATTAGCACCCACTGACATGCCCAGGAGCAGTTTGCAATTAGCAGTACTCAGAGCAGAGATGTGCCATTGAGATTGCCATTCAGCACCATGAGGACCAGGGTGTGTAGGAGGAAATGCTGTTGTGTGACATTAATGCTTTAGCTAGAAAAATCTGCAGCAGCAATATAATCTTTCTCTCTTTAAGACATCTTTTTTCTTTTTTTCTTTCACATATATTTGGCCATCTGCTGCCCACACAGATTTATAGCTTTGACAAAGGCAGCTGAAAGTTCCAATTTTGATAAAATCCTCTGGAAAGAGAAGTGAACAATTTGAATTCTTCTGATTTTAGCCTGCTGTTGCATTGATGTCACTTTAAATGATGATGAAACTTAATTATTTTGCCTCAACGAAAGCTAAGTGTAATTTACGAGGCATAGTCTTCTGTGCAAAAGAGAAATCCCATAACATGTGAACAAGATTTGTGCATCTAGTTCTCATACAAAGATTTGGAAAATATATTCCCATAGCCCTCTGCCCCCCTAGTATTTTAGGAAAGAACAAAAGGGATTAACAAAAGGAATTCATATAGGAATCACAGTGGTTTAAGTTACATTACCTCCTTAATTGAATTAGTTGTCCTGTAAAGTTTTAAAATCTGAAATCACTATCAAGAATGTGTTAATGTCATCAGGGTAACTGTAATTGGTTTTGGATCCCTTTCCATTTTTTTCTCTTCCTTTCTCCTTCTTGGTTGGTAAAAGATAGGAGCAGCATCCCTAAAGCCATTCTCTGACAAGTCAGCCAGGTTGGGAATGGCCCCCTTTTCTACCCGCATTTTTTCACAGCCTGGGTATTTGCTCTGTTTTCCCTGAGGACAAGAGCGCCTGCCGGCTAGGGGCAGTGTTCCAGCTCCCTTTATAGTATCAGCATCTTGGCTTCTCTCGTGCTCAAACGCAGCACTGCGTTATGCTGTTAACAAGCTCTAGGCATTTTGCAGGAGCAAACTGCCGTGGTTTCCAGCAGACAGTGCTTTTGGGAAAGTACGTGGTTATCCTGTTCTCCCGTCCTTCTGCCTGGGAGCACTCACATCCCAGGCCATAGAGTCTGTTACAGGGTAAGGTGGGAACTTCTGGGGAGTTGATTACTGCAGTGCTGGAGCACTCAGAAGGATGGATGTGCCTGGTGAGTCTGCTTATCACAGACAGACCCTGCCTCTGGACACAAGTGCTCCGTGCACTGCTCCACAAGCAGAGCAGTCAGACATACTCTGCATCGTCCGGGTGCAGTTCATTTCATATTGAGGCCTCCAACTGCAGAGATCTGCATCTGAGCTAGGATCCCATGAGGGATCTGAGGATTCACTTAGTCAGTGGAAATCAAGTGAATATGATCAGCCAAATCTAAAGTCCGTATTATCTTCACTTAAGCTAGGTGTCTGAACTGAATTGGTATAGTTTAACTTCTCTATATGCAGGATATGATTAACTAAGAATATAAAGAATTTTAGTGATGAATGATCCAGGAAGAAGACATTTCTAGACTTTGTAATGGTGGAGTGTCAATAAGAGTAATTAATTAACGAGAACAATTCTATATGTGCCATCATCCCTTTGGGTCCACATCAAGTGGCCCTGGGGCCTAAATACCTTCTCGCTTGAATTTGGCCAGAATTCAGATATGTAGGTTTGATTTAAAAATATTTCCAAGTTTGCTGGTAAACAGAAGGGACATTCACAAAATGGGTGATTGGATGTGTACCACTTCACCAGCTTGCCTGCAGAGAAAATTGGTAAACACAAATGCTTTCTCTGCTGACTGCAAATGTCAGCCAGTCGATGACTTCTTCCAAACACCTTTTGTCATAATTCGCATTACATTTCATTGTGAAATACAGTTCCAAGAGGAGATTCAAATGACAATTTTTTTTTTATGGGTTTGTTTGTAGTCTGCACTTCAATCACAGCAAGAAATGCTTTTTTCTTCATGAGCATTTGGCTGTCTGGGCAGAGCATAGCAAGAACTTTTTATTTCTTTTAGACTATTGTCGTTCCTCCCATCTGGCCACCAGGAAAACATGAAATAAAAGGGTGTTTCCAACAAACTCCAGCTTCAGCAAAAACTTTTTCAGGGTTTTCAACCAACTTTGGGTTTGCATCATAAACCAAAAGGAATGGGACAGTAAGTGAAGAGCTGTGCGGTATAAACAGATTGCAGTTGATGTGTGTTCCACAACTGGACTTACGGCTGCGGTAACTTGTTCTGCTGTGATAAAATTTTAACATCCAGACTTCATGTGCCAGCTGATAAATGATGAGGGACAAATTAAGAACAGTTTCATTAGTACGAAGGAACACTCTGCATCAGGAGTCTGTCAATTAGGTGCT
This sequence comes from Nothocercus julius, assembly GCA_013398735.1. Classification (NCBI taxonomy): domain Eukaryota; kingdom Metazoa; phylum Chordata; class Aves; order Tinamiformes; family Tinamidae; genus Nothocercus; species Nothocercus julius. Next base: position 15,321,765 of record VZSV01000003.1, read on the forward strand.
AGCACAAAGCATTGTCATTATACAAGTGCCTTTTGGCTATAAATGACCGTCCAGCACCTCTATTAGAAGCCTGGGTCTTGAGGCTTGCTAGTAGAAGGCTCATTTCAAAGTTCAGTAGGCTAAAACTTGGCCTACTTGTTGTCAGGCCAGATGTGCATTTTTTTTGTTTTTTTCAAAAAAAAATGTATAAATAAAACAGTTCAAGCACTTTTGATCTAGAATTTGGCAAATAGCACACAGTTCTTATAGTTTTATATGGATGTTTTTATTCCAATTAGGTTAACAATAGTCTCCTTAAAAAAAAAAAAAGAAAAAAGTGCATTGTAAGCAGCTAAGCATTCAAGCTAACTATATTGGCCTCCTGCATTTTCCCCTTCCCCTTCTCAAATACTGCTTGGAAATGGCTGATAGCAAAAATACATGAACATGCCTAGTGGCCTTGTTGCCATGCTTCAGCGCCAAATTGAAACCATGCCACCCCATAACAAACCTTGACCTGCAGTGTAATTGCTCCATTTTTCATGGTTTCCTGTTCTATCTTGGCCATTTCAAATTGCATTGACCTGCCACCCACTATCCCAGACAAGTCACCAGCCAGGAGTCCAGCTTTTAAATGAAACAGAGTTTTAACTCCAAAATGGCATGAGGAATTTAACTGCTTCAAGATGTATCATGTATTGCTAACCAAAGCCGGGAGTGCTACCTAATATATGACATCCCCATGGTAATGTCAGCAAATGCTACTGTAGTGCAGAAATAGCTGAAGCTGCCTACAGTAAAGGGAATGAGAGGAAAGATTATAGCTGTGCTAGTGAATTTCATCTCTGGAGGTTTTCAAATAAATCTGCAATTAAAGCTAAATTTTCACTTGAATCATGTCTAGATTTCCAGAGGATTTTGTAGACTGTGCAATAGAATCTGTGATACAATGAAAAAGGTGTTGGATAATTAAAATGTATTTTCAGTGGACTACTAGTCTTTTAAAGCAGTGGTGAGTAAGCCTTGGTAGAACTAGAGTTTTATACTGTCATCTGAAAACATAAATTTTCTCCTGATGCTTTTGCAAGTCTCTTTTTATGCTTAGACGAAGGTTAAAATATAGGCACTGTAAGTGCTCTTTCCAGCTCCAAAACGAGAGTACAGCTTTAGCTTTTGTTATTTTTTTAAAATACAGGATCCCTCCCTAGCCGACCTCGGTACAAAGCACACCTCGAGGATCGAATTGTCCTCCTCCAGCTGCGGGCGGCCTGAGACAGGCGTTTGTGCAGCGCGAGGCGCCTGCGACCCGCTCCGAGCAGACCCAGCGCGTGCTTAGCCAGACTTGGCGCACACCAGGCACGGGGGCTCCTCTGGGGAGAGTAAGCTGGGGCCTCCTTGGAGCAGGCGATGCTTCACGCTAATGCCATGGGCAAAAAGGAGGCGCTGGGGCTCTCCCAGCAGGGCAGCTCCCCCGCTTTCTTGTGCTGACCTATGGCAAAGGCATCGTTTTGGGGGAGAAGCACCTGTTTCTCCCCAGCGAAGGCTGCCTGGCCCAGCAGGGACTCTTTAAGCTACAAAGAGGGGCCTCCTGTTTGCTTGCTATCAGGTTCTGCAGTGTTGTTTCGTGATGTATGGTATTAATAAGGCAGGTGTTTTACCCAGTCCAACTGGTGTTTTTTTCCCTGGAGAGGTGTAATCCAGGGGGGTGGGAGAAGGATGTTCGTGTAGTAAATCTTTTATTATTTAAATAGGAAACATTTTTTATGGGGGATGTGAGCAGTGTTTAAAAGCTGCAGAGCTAGACACTCCAGGGATCAGCTGTAAATGAAGGTTAAGCCTTGTGAGGGCTCCTACCTTGGCTTTTTTATTGGGATTGCTATTGTGACTAAGGCCTTGATGTTTTATTACCCTGGCCATATGGTTATGTGGTTTTGGAGAAGGGGCTTTGGCGAAGGGCAAGGGAAGAGGGGGAAGGGAGGTTGTTGTTATTCCTGTAGTGGAACAAGTATATTCAACTTTCCCATTCTCATGTGTCCTAACTTGCAGCATATGGACACCAATTCCATGTTCTTTATGGGGAAATCGCCTGGGCATTGTTAAATCATTTAATCTAAACTTTGAAAGAGAAGAATAATAAGGTGATTAAGGACAACCTGAAGCTACTTGATAATGTGATGCTGATGGGATGGAATCGTCTTTCACTGCTGTGCTAGGACAAGCACTAGTTGCTGAGTGCAGGGAAGAGGTAGGTGGTGTATGTTGCTGACTTTTTTTTAGATGGCAGCTGTTTATGTTCTTTCCATTAGAAGAGAGGCAGACACACAGAGAGCGAGCTTCAATGCCTTCTGCAGAGAGCTCTATTAGTTCTGAGCTGAAATTGAACCTTGCTAATTTTAAAGCACTGCAATATAGCATTTTATTTCCTCCAGCTGTGGGTCTTGACTTTCAGCTAGAAAGAGAGGGCAGAAAGACAGAGCAAAAGGAGGACTGGAAAAAATAAAACCACAGGATGCCTGTCAATACCTGCTCTTGAGTTAGGAGACTCTGAACAGGACTAGAATTGAAAGAAATCATTAAAGTACTGCCTGCCATTGGAAACGAGCACAATCTTCATTCTCCTCTAAATGTTCAGGAGGTACAGTTCAAATACACAGAGTCAAACTCCAGAATTCACTTTTCACTTGAAATCCTTCTTAGGATATTAAAGATGCTGGGATCACACAGGGTGCCCTAACAGAGCGCATGTGATAAGGCCTGTTAATTCTTTTCATCAAAGAGGCATCCGTGAGAAGAGAGAAAAGGGAACTGGGCACTTAGCTCCTACTGAGTGCCTAATTTCCCTCCTCAGAGAGGAGAAATAACCTTAAAGGAATAACCAATGAACTTTGAAGAACCCATTTCCAGATGTGGGTTTATGAATTTATGATACTGGGAATTCTCAACAGTGAAGAAGTGCTGAATTTATAGTTCATGTTTGGATTCTTTCAAAGGGACTCACTAACTAGAGTTTTGTTGGAGGTTTCCCTAATAACCAATAAAAAGCTAAAAAGATTAGAAACATGAAGGAATGATCAGCAGATGCCCACAAGCTTGCAGGAATTTGCACTGGTGACATTTATGAAATGTTAGAGAAGTTGAGTATCCCAAAGTATCAGCCTACACTGTGCAAGACGTCTGAGCGATGTCATTCTGCAGAGAAAATGAAAGGCGTCTGTTTCTTTAAATCGTTAAGGAAATGTGGCACATGCTGCACCAAATATTTGGTACAAATACTTGCAGCCAAGTGCATTTTGGGACCTGCTTTATGTGCTTTGTCTCTCTGTTCTTTGACCATCTGCAGTAAATTAATGCACGTTGTGCGCATAGAATTATTCATGCCATTATTTTTGGAGATGTTGTAGCTGAGTTGCTGGGCACTGCACTTTGGCAGTGGAAGTTTAGGTTACGCAGGAGCTGCTTCACAATTTGAAGGTGACTGAGCATGAGGGGTAAAATTGTGAAACTGCAGTTGCATGGTAGGTGCTCTAGCATTGCCTGAGCTGATTCTTTGCAGGTGCACAGTGACTGCACAGCAACAAGCAATGGCAAACATTACTGGATAGGAAAGACTTCTGGTAGTGCCAGGAAGGTGGCCTACCATCCCTCAGCAAAAGGAGAGGGGAGGGAAAATCACTTTGCCTTCCTGGAGCCAGAGGTATGGCATTTCTCTGAGACCTGCAAATTTGTTCCAGGCAGTCTCTGATATTGCAGTGCCAAACCACTAACAACTAATTACATTCCTGCTAGCAAAGTCTGGCTCTGGCAATCCAGTGCTTTAGTGGCCAATATTTGGGTATTAACTTAGGTAAAACTATTTGTAATATATGATTGCCAGACTTGTTTCCAATCTCATTAGGATGTTTTTTGTTTTGTTTTATTAAAGAGGAAGGATAAGCAAAAGGTGAGTTTAGACTGACATTCAACGAAGTATATGAATGCATACGTGCTTTCAAACATGTGAAATACCTCATTGCTTTTAATAGGACAAGCATAAGTCTTTGCATTTAATTTACCACTTTATTCACGGTTGTTTTTTTGCCTTGAGTGTTATCAAAGTGTTTGATCATCAGGCCCGGGATCTCCTATTCTGGAGAAATGCTAAATCCAAAGGAAGCTTGCTCTTCCTGAGGATGACCAGGATGTCTGCAGGCTTCTATGCCCCTGTCTGGAAGCATGACTGGAGAGGCCAAAGGCAGATCACAGACTTGTTAGCACATGGCCACTGAGTCTGCCTGTTCAGCGTAACCTCTGGGCAGAGCAGGAAATACAAAGCTTTATCTGCTTGTTTCATGAAGTGCCCTGGAGCTGCTGCTGCATTGCTGCAGCTGGTGATGGCGACGCTTGGGACGTCTGCAAAGCCCAGAGTTACGTTTTGTGGAGGTGGCCTGCAAAACAAGCATCCGGACTTGTGCAGGCCTAGCTGTTGTTAGTTCCTCTGGAGACTTACAACAATGAGGATGCAGTCTGAAGAAGTGAAAGATGATCATCATTCATCTCCAAAGGACACTTACCTTCCCACTGAGATCTTCAGCCTCTTGTCCTAGCATCCTGGCTGCTCTTTGGAGCAGTATGTGTTTCAGAAGCAGAAGGACCTGTGTAGAGTTGCACTCTTTATTCATTGCTTTCTCTGTGGTGCTTTTTACTGAAGGAGTTTCAAAAACAAAATTTAGTCGGGGCTCCCAGGTTCTGATTCAGGGTTCTAGGTGTTTTAGTGGCTTCCAGGAGCTTTACAGCAGATCTCTGTATTGTAAACTTCCTTTGTCAGGCCAATATCCTGGATCCTATATCCATGACTGAGTAAACTCTACCTGTAGCGCAACACGGAGCACGTTGGCATCAGTGCATGTAAAATTAGATTAGACACTTTGCAGTGAATTTAAAGGAGAGCAGCTAAACCTTTTGGCTGCTAGTGAAGAAGCATTTGGTCCTAGAACTCAATAACCGATACAATTTAGTTCCTTGTATGTCATGAAAATACATAAGGAGAAACATAACCCCAAATCTTCAAATCCTTTCCAATGGATAAAGATCACATTCGCTCCTGTGCACCTTGTTCTAAATCTTTGTCACTTCCCGTTTTGCAGAAACAAATTTTAAGCAGAAACCCCCCATTACTTTGATTAGTAATTCCACTTTAACATCAATGATGTAATATATCCTTTGGGAAGGAAACAATTGTTGAGAATAAATGAAGGCCTTGCTTTTGGATCTTGGAAATGGCACTGGAACAGATACTTTAAAATACAGACCAGCTGTTTAGCAAGCTCCTAAGAGGCTCCTTGTAGAAAGGATTTGACAACTGATTGCACACTTTCTTATGTGACCACTCATTTCCCCCAGTTTTTATTTTATACTATTAAACCAGCAGGAAACAAACACAGTGTGTTAGGTTGACACCAGCTGGATGACAAGGAGCGGACTGACAAGACACAGATCATAAGCAATACAGTTTCTTAAGAGGCTTTGTAAAGGGCAAGAAGTTCTTTTTGTTCTGTTCCTGTGAATGCATTTGTGCAAGAGCCGTCTGCATTATGCTGGCAAACTGAAGCTGCCCTTGCAAATCAGGGAGCTTCTGGGTTTTAATCACTTCAAGTAAATGAGCTCTTCCAGTTACCAACAGGGGAACAGTTGCCAATCATCATAGAGAAGAAAGCAGACCTACTGCAGGGCATGAAATCAAATTTTCCAGGTAGTAGCAAGTAATTGATACCACAATATGACCTTTGCCTAACGCAGCCAATTCAGAGCCATATGGAACAGCAGTTGGGGTTGGCCAAAGCCCGTGACCACCAGCAAGTTTGCTCAGGAAAGAGATGACTCTGACAGTACTTTCCACTTCCTCTGGCAGGTAGCTCTGTGGCTTTGTAACCTCCATGAGGTGAGACTTGACTCTGATGATACAGTGGCCCAATAATATTTTTATAGGGATTTATTTTTAATAGCTCTTTTTTATTTTTTTATTTATTTTATAACTTAGCGTGATAAGACCGCAGCAAATTTGCACACAAATAACCATTCTTCTTGTCACTGGTGTATTATTTGTAGGCAGTGACAATTTCCAGAGCTGATAGCGCAAAAATTACTCAAGAGCTTGTCTGGATAATTCTCATTGTACCCTGCTACGGAAAGCATGCACAGCTGCCTCCAGGAGGACTCTGGACATCTCTTTCCAATTGCCCTCCTGTCATCCTCTGTCAATAAAATCAAGAGGAGCTGTGTCCCCAGCAAGGCTGTGTCCAGAATCAGGCTGTAAAACTGCAGCCCTGCGGAAGGGAGCCTTTCCAACATGACTGATTTTCGCACCTTACAAGATCCAGCAGCTGCTTAAAAATAAGTCCTCAGACTCCTGAAGGTCTTTCTATGTATTTTCTTCAGCACATACTCCATAATTTTAGTGGGACAACTTGCATGCCGAAAATTAGGCAGGAGACCAAGCAATTCACTGAACAATCTGGAACAAACCCAGTGACGCTGGGGCTTCATCACCAAGTACAGCTTACAGTACTAATATCAAGCCCATTGCTGATGTTTTTATAGCTCGGCTGTAGGAACAGTAACACATTCTCTCAGGCCACTAGTGTTTTAAGCTGTGTGCTGAATACAAATCTAATACAGCCAAGAAATGCTGAAAATGCTATCAGCTGGGAGAAATTAGATACATATCATTCAGAAATGCTCCTCCAGTTGTTTCTCAGATTATTTCTTGTTACAAATATGCATCCATAATCAGACATGAAATTGTAGCTATTTGATTAGAAATGCCTCCTGAGTTTGGGCTTATTAGAATACAAAACCAACTGCAGAAGCAGGAAGAGATTAAAAAAAAAAACATACACACACAATTAGATTTAGCTCTCTCAGCCATATAATTTTATGATTGCAGAGAACTGGAAAGTCACAGCTCCTCTGTTCAATTTAGATTGCAATCAGATTCTAATTCAGATTTCAATTAATATTTTGGAAAAATTACCGCAATAGTAAAAAGAAAAATGAGCTGCAAGGACTCTCCATACAGAATGAAATGAAAGTTAAACATATAAGGCTGAATAGAAAACCTGTGTTCATTAAGACCACTGCATACTAGGGGAGGGCAACAAAGTAGGAGCTGTCCTTTCCCCTTTTCCCCGGGTAGCTACAAGAATAACTGAGCACACTGGTTGCCAGCTTGAAAGGATGAGGTTATCCGCAGGTTTACTGAGGATCTCCTGGACAGTCAGCCACTGCTCAGCCAGTTCTTCTTTAACTCCCCCTTGTCCTGAAGGCTGTGCAATTAAATAAAACTTTCAAGTTGCTGGTGCTCTCCAGCTCATTTGGAAAGTTTCATCACACTGCAGGAACCAATCCATGCTAGTGATGGAAAAGCAGAAAGTATGTGCAAAGAAATAGGCATTTTCATCTAATTTAGCAATGTAAAGGTCAAAATAAATTTTCTGTAAAGTGATCTGAGGGTTGGAAATGCCACTGCAATCCTTCCGTGGCTAGAAAGGGAATTAATTTTGAAGAAGCTGTGTGAAATTATAACCTGGAACACGCACTGGATACTGCACAAAGCTGAGACATAAAGCATAAGGTGTCTCTTAACTGACACTTCAATATTGATAGTGGGTGGTCCTGACGCCCCCCAGAAATTTGACATAACATTCAGAGATCACTGTATTGATGTTCAGCGCAAAGCGGGTGAAAGCAGCCCCGGGTCGGAACGGTGAGCGGTGCCCCGCGAGGCCGCGCTCGGCGCGGGTGCTTCCTGGCAGGGAGGCACAGGCCACGCGGGGGGCCCCGGCCCGCAGACACCTGCACTGGCGGCGGAGCGGCCGGCGCGAGGAGCCCGAGGCACGGCCCGAATCGGCGATGCCTGCGGGAAACCAGGGCTTGTTGGCCTGCGGTTAATTCCGGACTGGGAAAGCAAGAGCGTGGCAGCCGCAGGGGCGCGAGCCGGAGCCCTGCGTCGGCTCGGCTCTGCCGTGCGCCGTCACGCCGGGCGGCCGTACCCCGTGCCCGACGGATGTCCCGACAGGCGTCTGATGTCCTGAGAGCCAGGGAGCGGTCAGCGGGACCCAGCGCCTGGCAGAGAGGTCACTACAGCCAGGGAAAAGGGGCGAGCTTAGGGCACGAAGGGGACGGCAAAGCCCAGCTAATGAGTCTCTCCATCCTCTTTCACTGTTTTCTGCCTTTTCCTCTTTGCCCGTCTCTCTCTGTCCCTTACTTTGTCAAGCCATGAGGTTCTGGTGCTAATCCCCATGAGAGGTCAGAGGAGAGAAGCAGTCTCCTGAATTTACCCATCCTGAAGGAGATAACTGCCTCACGAGAAGGAATTCAGCAAACGTCGTATTTTTGTCCTAACGAAGCGCTCTTTCCGTTCAGCGGAGGCTGCCTGTCCTCCGTGGCAGTCCTGACCCTTCCTGACGAGCGGCGGCTTGGAGATTGGCGGCCAGCCCGGGGCACGAGCGCGCGCAGCAGAGACCGAGGCAAACCGCCGCAGTAAGGGACTGAGCAGGCAATCAGTGAGACAGCCATCAAAATTAACATTAAGGGTGTCTTGTAGGGAATGTAATTAATGTAGTGATAACATCTCTGAACTAATCCTTGAGTGTCATTAAGAGGCTACATCGCTCTCAGCGCTTTGGGCTAGAACAGTTATCTGGCTGTGTGCAGGTTATTGTTCCACCCGAATCAAAAGTTGTGGGAAATAACGTGTAGAAAGAGCCCGAGTTGTTTATAGGTAACAATATCGGTTGTGCCACAGCACGCTGATTGTATCTGTGTAGCCAACAGAAGCTGCGTGGTGATCTTTTGAGACCTTCCTCTCTAATCTCGTGTCTTAGAGCTGCGTTTAAAAATAATGCTGTAAAAGGAAGGTCAATATTTTACAAGTGCTATAAATAGACTTAATTTACCAAGCGATTGCGGCTGAAGGTAGTATTCCGTATGAAATGCTATTAATGTCTGTATATCTGTTTATATTATTCTTTATAGATTTAATATGCATAAATATGTGCATTTCTATATGCACAAGCACTTTATACTATTACAAGCCATTTTTACTCAAAAGAAACTTTTTAATCTCAAAAAATGTTCTGATCCATAACTATAGATCTGCACTAGAAGAATTTTAATTGCGGGAAATCCAGCTGCAATTCTGAAGTGCACAGCTGTCACCGTTTTCTTTACAAAGCAAATCACAAATTCCAGGTTTTAAATGCTCTTTCCTTACAATTCTCCCCCCAAAGAATATGTCTGGATCAGGGTCAGAAATTCCTGCCTTTATGGCTTCAATTTAATTTTTTTGCTTGACTCTCATTTAGATACAGACCAAAATAAAAGAAAGCATAGGAGATTTTCTGCTTGTCAAGGTGGCAGGAGTCTCGCAAGATCAGTGATTTTCCAGGTGCTTTTATTTTTGGATGAAATCTGACAGTACAGATTTGGGATTTATGCCAGTACTAAACTCTAAGCTCAGTCCAGCCTCAGATCTGAAGTCTAAACTGCACATTGCGCAAAGTCTCATCCAAATGTTGCCTAATGTTGAGGAGGAACAGAAATGTTTTCCAGACTTATTTAGAACATTATTATGGCATTACTCCATCCCATCCCACGGCCTTTTGTTGTGATACTGATTAATGCACAAATCTTTGTCTCTGCAACATCTCTCTCAGCCGTTGCAAAATGTGAACTGCCTTTCCTTTTCCCATCACAGTGATGGCACAACTGATTGCTTTTTTATCTTACTCGTGACAGGAAGCAGCAATCTTTTATTAATGGTGTTTTTGTGTCATGCTGGTCTTCTTATTAACCTCTACCTGACAATGGGCAAAAGTAATACACAACATATATTTGAGCTCAGATCCTCTGACTGGCAAGAATTCATTTTTGACTGCAATGTGCAGAGAAAAAAATGAAAACATTAGCAGAAGCAGAAAAAGAATTTTGTAACTGGGAACTGGGAAAAGTTTTACCAAAAATAAGCCTTTTAGTGGTATTTCATAGGATTGCAATTTGTTGTTTGTCCGTAACTTGTCATGAGAGCATCTGGAAGTAGAAAGAGGCCATACATAGTGCATAGGCTTGAATTCCTGCAATGTTTTGATGCAGCTTCGGAGAACTGAAGTCTGCAGGGCACCATCTGCACAATTTCTATTGTTCATCTGCCGAGAATCTTTAAAGCAGCCTTTTTACAAAGAACCACGATGCTGGCTTAATTA
>VZSV01000003.1:15332091-15355616 GCA_013398735.1 Nothocercus julius
AGCAAATTTCTGGCAGCACCCAAACTGACAGGAAATTCAAACGTCTCCAAGTATAGGAGCCAATGAAGCTGCTGCAACTGAACCCGTTTGCAAGGGGATTTTGTTTTGACGTGTGCGAGATGAGCCCGAGGCGGGAGGTGACTATGTCAAACGGAATGAAGGAGCAGGAGCGGGCGGAGGAAGGGAGAGGGTGAACAGAGCACCAAAGCACGCTCTTCCCAGGAGTGTTTGGGGGGTGTTCCCAGGCCCGGTCCAGCACAGCCGGCCGCCTCTGCGCCTCCTGCCCGGCACAGTTTGCCCTGGGCACGGTGCCCGTGCGAGCGGAGTAGCTGGGACTTGCAGGGCAGGAAATCAGCATTTCCTGGTGCCCTCTGGGCAGACCGTGCCCGTAAGGCTGGCACAAATTCTCCTCCTCCTCGCTAACATGTGCCAGCTACTTCTAGAGTCTGACACTGTAATTTTATTCCTTTTGCACATTTCCTCTGCTTGACACATGATGTGCCATCTCCTCAAATTTTAATCATCAGTATAAATTCCCTCTGGCTTCCTCGGAGTTGTTTTCAAAGAGATCCTTTTTTTTTCTCTTTTTTTAGCTGTATATCTATTCCTCTTGATCTCATTTACATTCATGCACATACACACAGACTCATCCATTTTACAACCACGATTAGCATCTGCTTAAGGTGAACTCTGGCAGCCAGACAAAACACAGCCCGTTTTGATCTGCCGGGCTTAAATGAGTAGAATCTATTGAACTAAAAGCAGCGGCAACAAGATAACACAGCACATTGGGAGCAAAACCTTTCGCATATTGGGACAGTTAAGATTACTGGGGCCCAACAAACGTGGAAAATGGAAATGTACAGAAATCCAATTTGCTTTCCCAGGGAAAAAAATAAAACAGCTGATTTCCCCAGTAGTCAGCTATTCAGCCCGTTACTTGGCTCAGGAATATAGCATTGCACTTCCTGTAGCCCTTGTGTCCTTGATACTGCATTTACGTGCTCTGCTCTCCGTTCTGAGTGACTTGTTCTTCACAGCTCAAACAAATAGCTGTGAGGAAGAAAGAAATCCCTTTTCATTCCAGAAAGATTTCTATCTTGGCTATCACCAGGCAATTTCTTTCCTCGCTCATACAGCAGCTACATAGTTCCTTTCTGCCTGAAACAGAATGTCGTCTGAAGAGCTGTTGGAGCCCAGTTAATGAGCTCAGCTAGTGACTCACTGTAGAGTAGGGCAGGGTTTGCACAAGCCGGCTCCCCGCACCGTGCTTCCTGTGTCAGCGCTGGCAAGGGGGACCTCCTTCCCCGAGCTCCCCACGTGCCGTCGGCACTACGCAAACCATTCTGGAAGGGGCACGGATGCGATGACCTATGGGCCGTTCCCGCTGCTCAGCACCTAGTAGAGCTCGGCCGCTGCAAGAGGGGCTGCATCCCGAAATGTGGCTCACCTGGCCCGTGCTGCCCTTTCGCTCCTGGGGACTTTGGAAGAACGCTCGACTCCTGCAGCCACGTGCTTGCTTGGGGCTTTGCAGCTGAAGGGGTTGAAGCTGCCGTTCATTTTAAGAGGCAGTTGAGCTCCCAGGAATGAATGAATTCCGCGGAATTTTGCATTGTAAAACATTACCGGCAAAACTATGCAAAATGATACCTTGGTGTCCCTGCATATTCCACATATAGACATCACAGAAATGCTGTCACATCAGTCATAACATTAGTCTCAGGAAAATCATCACTGCAAACCAGATCCTAGAGGACTAGGCAAGATTAACATCTAATTTCCTTGCTCTCCAAATGCACAAATCAGTTCCTGGTGCTGTAGGGAACAACCCCTGTTCTTGATTGGGCTGAGAGCAATGAGCTTGCTCTTCTGCAGCTAGGAAAGAAATATGACCCTTGATCATATTTTCTTCTTAGAGCCAAATGCTTTTCTGATACGTTCTGCTACTTGCTTTTGCGAGCGCTTTCCTTTAGCCTTGAGAGAGCTGGTTTGGCCCTGTGGTGACAGCGATAAACCTAAAATTCAGGTAAGAACAGGCTCCTTCACCTCAGGTGCCCTTTTCCACCCCAAAGTGCCTCCACCCCACCTCAGCCTTCCCTGGGGGAGCAATCAGCCCTGAACACTGCAGCCGAGCCGAGGGGCAGGCCTCACTATTCCCCGGCTTTCATGCCTTCTTTCCCACCTTCTGCTAATGGCACTCTTTCCCAAGCTCTTCAAAAGCAGAGTATTGCATGCTTTGCAATTTGGTTTGTATATGTCTTTAATTAAATCTTCCTGTTCTGCTGAACTAATCTCACACTTTCTGCGCCCTGCAGATTAATTTTCTGTTCATTTCCACAGCTCTCTGATGAGATGGACTTTTTTCAGGTCTGTGATATTGCTTTCATGGCTAATTTGCTTTCCTCTGTTAGAGTGGGAATTTGATGAATCTACCAGCATTGCAAATCCTCTTCATCATGTTCTTAAGGATTTCCAAACTTCAAAAAAAATAAAAAAATGTTTCTTTCACTCAGTTTCGTAAAGATTACAATTTGCCATAGCAAATTTTACAGTGTTTTTATTTAGGAGTACCTGTGTTAATATGTATGTATAGGACATTAATAATTCTGGAACTTCGCAGACTTAGGCAGTTGTGACTTCCATAGACTGAAGGGGAGATACAATTCAGACCTTGCCATTTTTTCCTAAAATTGTCACAAAAATCCCTTTGATCTCGTATTTTGGGCACGTGTTTGGGAGTCCTGTTCCGAAAGTTGAGGCCTTTGGGAAAAGCAGTGAAAGCCCAGCGAAGGAGAGGAGCTGATCCCTTGGTGGAGACTGAATCACAGAATCACAGGATGGTTGAGGATGGAAGGGACCTCTAGAGATCATCCAGTCCAACCCCCTGCTCCAGCAGGGACACCCAGAGCACGGGGCACAGGGCGGCAGCCAGGCGGGTTGGGAAGATCTCCAGAGAAGGAGCCTGCACAGCCTCTCTGGGCAGCCTGTGCCAGGGCTCTGGCACCCTCACAGGAAAGAAGTTCTTCCTCACATGGAGATGGAACTGCCTGTGTTTCAACTTGCACCCATTACCGCTTGTCCAAGAAGACCGTGGGCTCCCCTGGAGCTTAGCAGTGCAGTGGTGCAGAAGAGCAGGACCAAGTTACTCAGTGCCCTAAGACATGTCAGCGATGCTGGTTAGAGCTCAGCCGCCTTCGACCTGCCCTGAGCACCAGGCTCGTGCGTCCCCGGCTCTGCAAGGTGGTTATTCTAGTTAAAGCAGCGGCCTTTGGTGAGCTGTAACATTCATCTCTGTTCATAGCTGCAGGCGCTGCCCCGTGGCAGCTCCTGTTCATGGGCTGAGGTGCTGTGGAAAGCGCGAGCGTGGAAGGGTTTAGGGCGCTTTGTCTGGAGTGCGAAGGAGGCGGCAGCTTTTGCAGCCCGATCCTGGCCTTTTCCCTCCCGCCAGGTGCAAGTGCCAGCTGAGGTCTGGCACCTTGTTTTATTGTGCGAAGGCTGCAAAGAGATTTCTCAATTAGCTTTGAATTAACTGCCTCTTGTCATTAGGAGTTCCCTCAGGATCCGTGCGCTTGGGAAGGTCGTTATGCAGCCCGCCTCCGTGTCCGCAATCTGAGCACTGCTCTGAGCACCAGACTGTGCCTGCCGCTTCTCATCCCCAAGTTTAAAGCTTTAATTAGGGCCCTCCTGCATGTCCAGTCTTCGCAAGCACCATCTGTCGCACCACAGAAAATATGCTCCGTTCTCATTATTGGCAAAAATCCTAGGGAATTGTCTGCGTGTGTTAGAGACAGGGACTAGAGGGACAGTGGAGGAGGGTGAAAACTTCCAAAGCCTTTCAAGGTGGAAAGAATCTAAGAGGAAAGTGAAAACTGCATCCAAGCCTGGTCTTTCACTCAGAATATTTATGATTATGATGTTTTACACAAACATTTTCACTGTTAAGACTTCTGCATATGGACTAAGCTGCAGCATGCTGAAACATGACCACGTTTACTATTTCCAAAGGCAGACTTGGAAAATATGAGACTGCTTTGTATTTAGGCTTTGCTTTCCAGGGCACATCATCACCAAGAATGAACAATTTGTTTCCTCGAGATTCACAACCACACAGAAAATTTTATTACAAACTAAAGAGCATCTGGTTAAATGTAAATCCTTGAACTGACACTGCTACAATTTTGTAATTGCTGCACTCAGAAATGTCTGTAATTTTTTTTGTATTAGCACACACATCTATGTTCTTCGTAGGTTGCTGAGATGTAGAGCATAATTCTAAATACCCGCTGTAGCTACCGAGACACAACTCTAATTAGCAGAACTGGGAATAAAGAGCAGACACTGGATTGACTGAAATCTTTAAAGCCTATTAGAAGGCGATCGCCTGTGGTCTTTGTGCAATATCTGTCAGTCTAAGCGAGAATGAGGAAATTATCCAAGGCACATCTTGCAAACATTAGAGAAGGGAAAGCACATGAGCTATATGATTTGTGTTTGCGACGCCTCTTCCTTTAGCAGCCCGCGGCCGGGCTGCGCTGTGGTTGCTGCGCCCCGCGTGCCACCCAGAAGCAGGCGAGGACTGCGTCTGTCCAGAGCGGCTGCCCTGGGCTGGCCGCAGTTACCCACGACAAGCTCAGCGAGCAAGAAGCAGAAAAGAAGGCAGTGACCAGCTCTCGCTTCCCTGCTGCAAGTCACCTACGAGGACGTTCTAGCAATTCACATCTCTTTCGACAAGAGAAGCAGGAGCCCAACTAGCGGGTTAAAGAAAATACAGAGAGGAGAGGTGAAGTTCAGTGTGTCTGTGCCACCTGTCATTTTAAGATACAGTGACAGAGCTTAGAGAAATAAGCATCGTGTTTAAGGAACAGTGGCAAATACGTAGGTGCTTGGGAGACTTGCAGTGGTTCTGCTTCTTACTGCAGGCAGCAGTTTGAGAGGTATCTCTTCTTTCAACTTAGGCTGGCCCGTTACCTCTGCATGGGGCTAGTCAAAACAGCTTTTGGATATGACATCTTTCACAAAATGTAACGTAAATGTTTTATTTACTTCTAGTCACTTTGCATGATACCTGCAGTGCAAGTGGAACTGCTCGGGCTAAACTATAATTAAGTAGCAGTTTCTCTAAATCTTTCTTACTCTTGGTGTTTACTTTTTACCCTGGAACTGGATGGATTTTCATGATGAGGTTTATTTTATACATTGGAGGGCTTCAGGCTCATTAGCCTAATGTATGCTAAAATATTACTAATGTTCAATTTGGTTTGAATTTGGGATGCAAATTCCATTCAGTGGTTATTTCGTGGGAACTGTTAGCCTTAACCCTCAGGGCTGAACTCCCCCGATGAGAGGCAAGGCCATGCAACCTTTAACATTCAGGAAATTGAAACATACTGGGCTGTTACGCTTTGCGATGGCACACGCAGCGGAAGGAGCCGCTCTTTTCTCATCCCTCATTTGGTTTCCCTCCCCGGGGGCTGCTCCGGGCACACGTGAGAAGGCCGGTCCAGCCTTAGGTGTCCAGAATTCCCCTTGAATGCCTGTTCCCCCAGGCAGCTGCCGGGACCCTTCCCAGCAGTCCTGCTCCCAGTGGGAGCAATGGGGTGCTGGTGGGTGCCTACCAGCTCTTTTGAAAATCCTCATTGTGGGCACTGAATGCCCTGGCAAATCTGCTCCCCTCTCCTCCCTTGGAAACTCTCACGCTTTGGAACTCTCCGGACACAATTACAGGTCAAAGTCCTTGTGACGGGTTCTGACATTTCAGTTTAAATGACATTTTGCCTTGAGGCATTTACATGTCCTTCTCTCTAGCTGAGCTGAGAGGACCTTTATTAGCTCCTGACTGTTGTTTTGTTAATCTAATGAATGGCTCTTTAGGAAACAACAGAGAAAATGCTTATTAATGGTGAAAGCTTCATCCATTATAAAGCACCGTGTCCGAAGAGGTCAGAAAATGATGGCATGTGGAACAAAATCTTGCTTTAACTATGCCTACCAGTCTTAATTATTTACCATATCATACAGAGATGTCACAGATGTTGTCTGACCCTTGGAGAAGGTAAAGACTTGCTTATGCCCCTAGGAAAAGCCACTAAAACACAGAGACAGCAGAATGGTTATGGAAATGGAGATTTTTATCAGTGAAATAACATTTGCTGCTGTGTGTGGCTAGAATACTGCGCCTCAAAGATAAATTGCTCCAAGTGAAAAGTGGGCAGAGAGACAGGTTTCATCCTATTGATGCTCTGAGATGTCTTAATCATATTTTAAAAGATCTTAAATGTATTAATCTCATCTTAAAGAACTTCTTTGTTTTTGGAGTGTGAGCCATTAACTCAGGCACCACTTATAGTGGCATTAGCTGCTCTAAAAGGAATAAATGAAAGCAAAATTGTCCCTTACCCCCAAGCCCAGTGTATAATTTTGCACAAGGATATCTGCCTGACATAATGACTCAGCTGCATTGCTTTCATACTCTGTTCTCTGCGCCCTCAAGAGAAAGAGGAAATCAGGCCCTTGCTGTGTAGAGACCTCTTTCAACTGCAGCCTCACAACAATTAACATTACCTCATTAGCTTTTGTGGTTCCTTGAAAGCAAAAAAATCCAGATTTTCTTCTCTCCATCTGCCACTGTTATTCAGCACAGACGGTTGGGTGAGAAGTTGCTTTAATTTGAACAAAATCTTCAGGGCAGAAATACATGACTAAGAAAATGAATGTCCAGAGTATTCTGTTGCTCCCAGGCTGACTAAGTTGGAAGCTAAAATTCATTTATACACTGTTGAAAAGACAAAGGACTATTTATTTCTCTTCTTTTTTTAACAGTGGCATAAGCAAACCACTTGTGTAAAACCCCAGCAGAGTCGAGGCACAGCTTGTACCACAGATGGCTGGCAGGATGCACTGCCCTCCTCCTACCCTTGAATCCTGAGCTGTGGACAGAGAGAATACGCAGGAGCCCCAGAAGCAAACCTGAAATTATGATCCCGTCTACATTTAGGTCATGGGTTTTAGTGAATCGGGGACACCTAAGCTCTCTGAACTGCCCGGGCAGGGCCTGGGCTGCCATGGGAGGTGCAGCAGCTCCGGGCATCAGGCGGTGGCCGCAGGACGTGGCCGCCCTGCAGAGGGACTGGTGACTGCGGCGCGTGGGGCCTCGCAGCTCCGGTGCTGCTCTGTCCTGGTAGCGCCAGTGACCTTTAACAGCCCCTGGCGGGGTCTCAGCCAGCCCTCCAAGGAAGGCTTTCCTGGGGGGGGTTGCCCTCATGGGCCTTCCGCACGTTACACACATGAAGTTGCTGTAAATGAAGCAACAAAGCACTGCGCTCGGTTCTGCCCTCTGTCTCCACATTCCTTGAATTACACCAAACTCATCCCAAGTAAGGAAATAGAGCACCATGACTTAGGAAAACATTCAGCATATACATTCCCTAATATATTTATTATCAACAATCTCAGTGATGTCAGTGTAAGTCTCTATAACCTCGTCTGGAATTTTTCTCCAGAGCACCAAGCAAAACAGCGCTGCTGCTCCTCAAGGGAGACCCACTGCCGGGGAAGTTCCTGCCCTCCCAACCTTTGTATGTACCGGGCACAGCAGTTTAAAGTACCTGTTGTGTGTTCTGTGGTCCTTCCTTCCAAGCAGACGAGCACAGGAAACCTCCCAGCAGCAGCACGTGACCCTCGCAGGGTCGGGATCCAGACCCGTTTTGGGTTGAGGTGGCGGGAATGCCCCTGGTGGGATGAACAACTGACCTCTACTCATTGCGCCGAACTCCTACAACATTTACCGGAGTCCCCCACAGCTGCCCTTTTCCCCCAGTGTAAGATTTCTAATCATGTTCAGTCTTACTGAAGCCCTGGTTATGGAAAGCTTATAAGCAACTACTTAATTTAAAGCAGCTATGTATTAGCAGTGTTCTTAAGGAGCTGTGGTAGAAGGCAGCCTCGCAGGCCGAGTAAAAATACTCCTTTGAAGCTACACCAGAATAGTTACTTCAGAAGTGATTTTAGTCATTTGGGAACTCATTGTAACAGACAAAAAGGGAGAAGTGTATCCATTTTTACCCCTTTCTGCAGATTTTCTGCAATTATAGCTGTTTTCCAGCATTTCTTGAGGAAAGAAAGGTATCTGTTGTAATTGTTTGGAAAAGATTAGACTCAGGACTGTGACCAGTACTATGGTGACAACTACTAAAAACAAAAATACTGTAAGAAACAACTAGATGATAATTTTGAAAAAGTGAACAAATTTTAACTTTGCTGGGAGAAGGCATAACCATAGCGATTTAAATAAACTAGGGCTGTTTTTTAAGGCTCTAAATTGAACCGAGTAAGTGCAAACGGTGTCAGAGTCTGAATGCCCCCTTGCCACGCGCCCTCCACGCTCTGCTGGCTCTCTGAAAGGCAGGACGGTGCCTCCCTCACCCTCGGAGCGGTTTGAGAAAAATCTCTAGGGTTGCTCTAACGAGCTTGAGGTCCTGCAGTGACATTGCTCTTTGCACCGTACCTGTGGAAGCTGCAGCTGGAATGACTCCAGAGCTCTTCCAGGCTGCTCCCAACTTCAGTCTTCTGGATATAGACAGGCTAGTCTAGCCACCTGTCCAGTGACAACTTCTCGCTTTTCTGATAAGCGCAGAGGGAGGCTAGTTATCTGTCCGACAGTGGGTATCGCATTTGTTTTATTTACCTATTAAAAGAGCGGGAGTGAATAAAAAAAATCCTCAGAAACTTCGAGAGCAGCATGGCCCTGTATATGATGGAAGAAGTGCAATTAGTGGGTCTGTCTGGAAGCTGAGAGGATCTCAGTGATTGCTATCAAAGCCAGAATTCACATGGAGATCATTACAATTCAAACAGCTATTTGACCTGACTTTCAAAAGACCAGAATAAAGTAGCCTGATTGGATTCCCCAGGGAATGTGGTGTTCAGCTGGGAGAGGCCTTAGCTTTGTTAACTGTCTAGGCACTGGCAAGTGTTTAAACTGGAATAATAAGGTTTAAATTCCCAGGGTCAGCAGGCCAGTGCAGAGAGTGTATTTTTAAAAGAAAAGCATCCTTTATAAAGCAATCAATAAAAGTCAGCCCCTGAGGTGGCATCTGTTCCATTTACTTCCAGAAAGGCATTGCAGAATATCAGCAAATTGCTTTATTTCTTTGCTTGAGTTAATTTGAAAATGCATCTAATTGCAAGGGGTGCCCCCGAGGCCTGCCAGCGGGGAGACAAGGCAGCTGCAAGCCCCACGGTTCAGCTTGGCGTGGCGGCCGCACGAGGCCGCGCACTGAAACCGAGAACCCGGCCTCTTACGCAAAGGGGCAGCCCTGCGTGCTCACCGCCAGGTGGGCTGGGATTGCCAGACCACGCAAGCCGTTGTGCAGGGCTAATTGCTAAAAAGAACCGCTACACCCTATTTTATTTTCTCTTTTCCTTCATTTTTCGCTGTTTTAATCCAGTAAGTGAGCAGGGAATAAATACCCAAGGATGCTATTTTAGGACATCTCAGTCTGGCAAGAATCGTAATGAAATAGTCATTACACCCGCTTAATCAGCTATGTCTTTTCCTTCTGTATTTGAAGTGAGTTAGACTATAACTTGTTTCGGTATGAGTTACACTGTAACTTTTATACCACAACCTTTGGTCTCATCGTATAGATCTACTGTAAGTGTGTAAATACCACATAACTCCTATAAATCAAATACACTACTGGACATTGGCAAGATTTCGACTTTGTGCTCCTGCTATCATTATTCCAGGCTTGCAAAGAATATTTCAGTCTCAGGGACCCCAGCCAGCACTTGAAATAAAAGTGTATTAGGAATTCATTACAAATTTGTAGTAAAAAAGCAAAATAAATACACAGTTTTCAGTTTAGAAAATTTTGATTTAAATTCCCCAGCAGTGTGTGACACGGTGTGATCAGTTTTGGCAGCTGTTGCAGACTCGGATGCACTGCAGCGACTGTGCAAGTCAGTGATGTGCTTCGGCTTTGCAGTCTGACCTGCGCTGCGTTAACACGTGAGGTGCAGGATCTGAGCGGCCTGGGCACAGTGAAAAGCCAAGAACGGTTTCAGAAGGACTCAAATGTCGACCGCAGGATCAGTTTTAAAGATAGGCATAGCTATCGGTCAGTGTAACAGGGTACCAGAGTATGTCTTTGCAAGCTGCCTAGTTCTTGCGAAGGTCTAGACAGCGTAAGAACAGACTAGAAGACTGAACAGCATCTATATATTACAGCACCTGAGCTGTAAGAATTTAGGTTTTTTACCTGAGCTCACAAGAACAGAATCAGATTCTTAATGGGGCACACAGGCAACTGGGAAGTGCTGCAATGTTCAACTAAAATTTCCGTTTAATAATTTATGCTAATTATTCTGCAGTGAAAGTGCATCATGCTATGGAACAAATTGCACTTGGAAAGTCAGATGTAAGACCTTCATTTTGAATTATTCTCTAGATTATAACTAGAATTTTAAAAGGATTGTTTCTAAAAGCGATCGTGACCAGCAGGATGCTCCTCCAGCAAAAGTGCTGTTGGGTGCCTCAAGACAGTGCGCTCCCTTGTCTGGCCTTGCGAGGTGCCTCCTACCAGACTTTGAAACGTGTCCACCGTGGGCATGCTGCCAGCTCACATGGGTGTGAGCCTGCTTGGGAGCTGCAATATTTACCTGCTAGTCATAACAGTCTTGCAAAGAACTCAAGCTGAATGCCCAAATAGCAGAAAGACTTTTGATTGCATTTTTTTTTTAGAGGTGAGATAAATTAAATCTGATATAAATAAAAGGTACAGGTTTTCTGTGGCTAACTCACTTTTCATACATTATATTGATAGTTAATTCTTAGGAAAATTGCATATAGAGGGTTTGGTCTTGTTTAGCCATTTTTAAAGGCTCTGTCTAGATTTGATTGATCAAAGGTGTCTCTCGATTAATCTCAGCGTTCTTATGTATGCACAGAATTACTTGCCGTCATAATACATAAAGTACTTGGTGTTTCTCATGCTAGGGAAAATGAAGAGCTTATTCCTTTACGGCAACCTGAAGCCCAAGGCTGGAAAGCTGAAAATTGCCTCCATATAGGTCCAACCCCAGCTGTGCTCTGGCAACATTTTCCATGTGCTCCAGAGGCCGGAGGCCGGGGACGGAGCAGGTTTAGCTGTCGGAGCAGAAGGCTTCTCGCCCGTTTCGCTTCTCAACCAAACAGTCATGAGGAGGTAAAGTGGAAGGCGTTGGCTTACCATGAAGAGGTATGATTTTCTTTGTTATCTTCAAAGCAGGTAGCATCGTGTCACCCCCGTCTGCTTTACCTGCCAATTAAGGGAAGACACCTTCACTTTGATGTCTAAGGTTGGCCAGCAGCACAGCTTCTTCCTGACGCTGCTGCGCAGTGTGGAGAAACGTTTAATTCAAAGCTGTTCAGTGTTTATTAATAGAACAAAGGCAAACACACCCATGTCTGCCTTCTGCATGTATCTGAAGCTCACATTAGCATGGCAGTGCTGACCTGTAAATTGGGCTGTAAATAGTATCAGTCCCCTGACTTTTGTGATGGAGAAATGCCGGTGAGACTCTCTAGCCTATCTCCTGAAACCCAATGTGAAGCGTGTCATTTCTAGCACCGTGAGGACATTGCCGCGTGTGAGCTTGTCCCAGACGAGCCCTTAGGACAGCTTGTCCTTGTGCGCTTTCCCCCTGGCACTGCAGCTGGAAGGTTGCGACCGATTGCTCACTACGGATTACGCCATTCATTCCCGTGAGCTGCTGGGCGTCAGCAGTTGCCCAAACTGGGCAGCTTAGACATACAGCCATACGCGGTTGGGAATGACATGTTAAAACAGAAATTTCCAAGTACCTTAGTAATATAACTTAATATTTGGAACCTTATTTATATTATTCAGGCATGGCCTTTTATAGAAATATGAGTTTGCATAGGATCTGCACCACTCCCGCAGGACTGGAAAATGACATTGCTAATGCAGCATTGCACGAGCTTCTGAACCATCTTTTAGATAGTGCCGTTCCCACTAACCACATCCTATAGGCAGTGCAAAAAAAGTCTGGGCTTAGGGAATCCTAAGGGCCAGCAGTGCTCAAGCCTTGGGAATGCCAAGGATTCAGCTGTGGTCAGCCACTATGGGTGGCAAAGACAATTTTTTTTCTTTTTTGTTTGCCTTCTCCTGCACACATACACAAAAGAAGTTCGCCAATCCTGACCCTGAGTGAGTGGGGGGGAAAGTTAGAAACAGGGTGAATCTTTCTATCCCAGGCTCACTGTGATTATAGCTTGTTAAGGCAGCAATTAGCCACCCTTCCCTGCGTCCCAGCTGAGAGAGAGAAATAACCCTGTTGCCTTCTGGAATGAAGCCTCCCTTGCATGTTTTAACCTCCCTAGGAAAGTTCATGCTGGGATATTTACAGCCTTTGAGTCACTGCAATAACTTTTCCTTTGAAATCTTCAAATTAAAGGAAAGAGACTGATATTTCATGCCCTTCAGCTCTAAACAGCGGATTTAGAAAATGAGTTCCAGTAAAGTTGCCTTATAGAAAGAATTTTACGGAGTTTGCTATTTTTGCTGTATTCTATTACGCTTATCCTAATTCGGTATGTTTGGCTTCCCATGGTTCGCAGGGAGCCATGCAGGGAGAAGGTGCCCAGCCGGGCTCCTCGGCATGCTCAGGTAGAGCACAAGGAGGTTTGCTGCTCCAAACGAGCCATAAGCAAAGCAGTGCGTCAAAGAAATAGCAGAAATTGTGCCTCTCGAAACCGTGGTGGGAAATCAATACCTACTGTGGTCCACATAATATCTGTAAAGAAAGATGACACTTGCTCCGTACTCTATTTGTACTCCCTTGTCCTTGTTCCTCCTTGTTTTTTACAGTTCCTGTTTTGAGACTCTGAACCCTTGGAGAATGTAGCACAGCTACTGATGAACCTTCACTCACCTGTTGCATTGTACTGCGTTTGGAGCTCTACCATTAAAAATATTGTCAGAATCTCTGCTGTGCAACAAATAATGATTGTAACCAAGTATTTCCTGTGTGCAATTGCACCTCTGTTTCCAAAGTGCTATCTTCTGTAAGAATAACTGAATCATTACAACACTCATAAAATAAATACACCGTACAGTGGTCAAATATTGACCTCTTTTCAAAGTAAAAACAAAGCTCCATGCTCTTGAGTTAACAAAAACGGTTCCCAAAACATGAGCCTGAGGAAGGGCATGATATGTGGTGTGCACGTGCTTCACATGCAGTTTAATGATAAAAAATAAAGTTCCAACTTGGTCCTTAGTCCAGAAAGTTTGGGAACCACTGATCTATATTAAATCCAACAAATAAAATAAATACAAACAATACAGTGATTTGACACTGTCCTGGAATTTGCATTACCTTGTACTGAAGACAATTACGTGTGATGTTTGTGAGAAGGATCTGATTTTAGTCAGAAGGAGGTTAGAGAGAAGACAAGCAATGCTGTCCGACTGCCAGTGCCACAAAGCAGTAACGTGGTTGGGGTTATGCGCTCCCTTCCGTCACCAGTTTGTGATGGTCTTTCCTGGGATCTCCTCAGGACGGAAGCAGATGTCCCTGTCAGTATTTACTGTGCATTTGCTAGTAATATAGTAATAAATAAGAACAGAATAGAGAGTTCACAAAGTGAAATCTGGCGTTAGTGCCAGGAATGAGATCCTTACTTCTACAGACAGGGTAGTAGATAACTTGGGAGAAAATCCTGAGCGTGGGCTGCCTCAGAGCCCCTTCAGGTTGGATAAAAAAGCAAGTCTTAAATCAGTCGTGCTAAAGACAAAACTTCTGCCAGTAGCACATCAGTCACTACACTCATAGCCAGAAAAGTTTCCAGATTATAAACAGGTATTATAAAAAGCCTAAATAATGAAAGCTGAAATCTGCAAATGAATGTGACTCTTTCACTAGGAGCCATAGAAGATATTTGTCCAAATGTAAGGATGGAGATGGAGTACAAGGAGATTGCTCACCTCCCTGGCAGCAAACCTTCCCCTTCCCTTCCTAATTTGCTTTTTGTTTTTCAAAATCACCTTTTGGTCTCTTTTCGAGGGATGGGCAAGTGCAGCCAAAGCCCTTTCAGTGGCCTAATATTTCAGACTGGAGACAGTTGGAATAAATCTGTGTCTTGTCCTTGAATCATTTACACAGTGGCAGCCTTCAAGGAAATGCACCAAAACCGACAACCAGTTCCAGCAATCCCCCTTCACGGCAAAACCTGCTCCAGAGGCATTGGTGAAGGTTGGTTACGACCTGGAGATTAGCAGGATGCTCTTGCTCCTCAGTGAGACAATACTAGGACCTTGACGGTCTACTTCATTAAAAAAAAAAAAAAAAGAAAGCAGTTTTTAGCATTCGTCATGCTACTGGATTGAAATAAAGAGCACTGCTCATTGCCAGAGAGAGCGCAGCAGAAGCAGGTAACTGTGTAAAGGACCATCTTCACCTCCCAGCAAAGCCTAGGGAAAAGAACAGGCACTAAAATAGCTCTTTTTAGCCTCGTGGCTCTGGGCTCCTGTGCGAGTGCCTGCCCTTATCACCACCACTCCCTTCCCCGGGTGTCTCCGGAGCCGCACGCAGTTGCGCAGAGCAAACAGGCCGGCTCCTGCAGCAGCAGCCCGTGGAAAGCAGGAGCCCTGTGCTTGCCACCTCGCAGGAAGGCCTTTGGTGTTGGAGTCTCATCTCGCTCTTGTTGCCCGCTCATGGCATTGCCTTGACTTCAAAGGAGACATCGTTTACACTGGAGTGAGATGTGAGATCCTCACATGGCACCGTGAGTGTCAACTGCTCTTGGGTGCTCACACGGGTTCTCTAATTGTCCGGCAGCGCAGTAATCACTGTGGGGCTCAATTCTGCCGCCCTGGCCATGGCTGAGCTCTCATGTCTTATTAACAGCAGTGAGTAAACACGAAGCCTTCATTACCAGCCTCTGACATTGCATCAGTAGCAGTGGGATTAACTGGCAGGGCCACTCTCAGCAAAAATGTCAGATGTTCAAGCTGACCTCAATGCCATGAGCACAGCGCTCGTTTTGGGCAGTGGGTGAGGGTGCGAACAAATGGCACCGTCTTAGCAGGGCTTATCATCACTGACATTAACTGCAGTTTCCAGGTCAGGAACGATGGATCCGTATAAGCATTATCATGTGCTTGGGGAGGGGAAAAAAAGGAGGAATGAATTAATAATGGTAGCAAAGAAGTACAAAACATGCACAATTTCCAGTTATATTGGTTGTGATGCTGACAGACACTGCTCGTCTGAAAGAGTCAAAACTTTCCAAGAGTTTATCCTAAAGAGAAATCTTTTGTCGTTGCATCTCAGACCTACACATAAAGACAGAACCATTAAGGAGCAACAGGTAAAGTATGTTTGCTGATGGCTTGTGAAAACACAACACAGATGTTGTGCTTCCTGCACAATAGGCACATGTCAAACTTTACGCAACACATAATACTGTTTCTTGAGAGGAAGGAGGACCTAAAATATCAAGTCAATTTTTCATCAGATAAATTATTCTACAAGTGCGTGAATACTTGCAGCTAAATATTTGTTTTTAAGGAAGCCCCTCTAGCTACACTGCAATAGATGCTGATTAAAGGAGGTGTGGGAGAATCAGTTTGAGACAGTAGTCAAGATCTGTCCTGATAACTGCCAAGTTTCCGCAACAAAATTCACACCAATACAATTCATGTCAAAAGCAGCATGTTGCCAGCACAGCAAA
This sequence comes from Nothocercus julius, assembly GCA_013398735.1. Lineage (NCBI taxonomy): Eukaryota > Metazoa > Chordata > Aves > Tinamiformes > Tinamidae > Nothocercus > Nothocercus julius. The sequence continues at coordinate 15,347,828 of VZSV01000003.1, forward strand.
CCGCAGGAAAAGGACGGTGAAGGAAAGCAGAGGCTGATTTGCAAGGCAACCAGATGAGCCTGCAGAGAGCTCTCCGGCCCTGGATCTCAGTGTCCAAAGGCCAAGAAGTGCCCCTGTCCCCCGTGGGGGAGCTCCCTGTCGCCCTGTCGTCCCGCTCGGGAAGCTGCAGGCGGGAGCGCGGGCGCCTCCCCGCACGGCTGCCGCACGGCGGGCTCGGTCCTGCCTCGCGCTGCACCGACTTGTCCGCGCTCCAGGCGCTGCTGCTGGGCATGACCTGTGAAACCAACACGGGCTGGTTTATTGACCCCATGAGCAGCATTCCAAAATCTTCATATTTGCAAACCACAAGCAGCCCACAGGAGTTTGAGGGGAAGAGAGGTCTGGGGAGTTGCTCACAGGCAGGAGATGACCGTGGCACTGTGGAAGTCCTGCTGCTTCACAGCAGACCGGGCCAGCAAGGACGTGTTCCCAAACCCTCAGCCCAGGCTAGCGGGGAGCCGCAGCAGCCCCTGATGAGCCCCGGCACCGCTGTGGGCTCCAAGGCTGGGGGTGGGACACCTCATCCTACGGCTCTCACGGTGGCACTGCCCGGCTGCTGTCCCCCGGCGAGCCGCCGGCCTGGCAGCTGCACCGCTTATCCGTGAGAGCTGTGTGTGTCTCGTGCCACAGCTGGCACCTGTGTGGGAAAATGAAGAATTTAGGGCTGAAAACTGGGACAAGCTCATGGCAGTTGGTGCAGAACAGCCAGTACAGCATTAGTTTCAGTGTCATCGATGGCCTTCCCCAACCCAATTCAGCTAAATGGTATAAAGTCATAGGATTAAGCTATGCCCATGCTACAAACTATGCTTTTCTATATACATGCTTAAACTACATGGCAATTACACAGCATAAGGGGGAAGTGTATGGGATGGGTACTAGTGCGGGACAGCTACTAAGATCTTTAAATTCCCCCTTCCACCCATTACACACTACACACACTAACATCCCCCTAAACATCTTATGCAGCCAAGTTTCTAAACCTGCAGCACTGAGCAGATCACTGAGAGGTTGTCAGACTCTTCTGCTCCCCTGAATTATCCAGGTTCAATGAACACTAACGGTATCACTTCCTGCATTCCCCCACAGTCTCACCTGGTTAGAAGGAACCATTATCTTTGAACTACAATAGCCTTTTCACCTTTTAAATAGGGTTTATCCTGGCCAAAGGGGTAGCCTGTGTAGAATCCGGCTTTCTGAAGTCGCTACCAAAGTGCAGTCCGGCAGCACAAGGCGCCGGCGCTGGCGACTCTGGTCACAGTGCAGTGGTTGTTCACCGTGGGGACCTCAGAGGCCCTGAGGGATCCGCTGGCTGCTTCTCCAGGGTCTGCAAAAGGTAACTGAGAAAAGCAAGCCCATGTGAGCAGGCTAAAATTTGCTATTTAGGTATCCAAAAAAAAAAGAAATCCTGAAAACAACTGGTACAGCACAAATATGAACTACAATAACTTTTTATGTCTTAGTGTTTACAGAGCTGGGATATATGCACATATGCGCAAAGAGACTAAGAGTTTGGGTGCGCTATTGGAGAGGTCCAAGTGATTTGACTTGAACTGCCCCAACACTGAATTGGATTCAAGTACTTTCCAAGAGGAAAGACTGGCAGGGTGGGCAGGAAACAGATGGCTTTCCCAACACTAACACTTGGCTTCAGCCCAGCCTCAGTTCTTCCACGGCCGCTGCGGTTATCGTGACACACACTGAGCCCACGCGCCAGCCCACGCTGCTGCGGTGCTGCTGCCCAGGCCCAGCTCACCCTTTTCTCCACTTTCCTGCCCCGCTCTGCACCCTCATTCTTCCTCCTTCTGTGCCACCGGCCATTTGGCACATGTCACTGCTCCTGTGACTTGACTTCAGTCCAGCTTGCAGGTGGTCTGCAGTGCACCTTGTGTCAAAAGAGACTTAAAAAGAGGAAGGGGGTTGGTGTGCTTTCCTCAGCAGCCTGTGAGACCTGTCAGCAATAAAGTGGCTCGTGCCTGGGCTGGTGCTTGTCGACCAGTGTTCCTGTACGGGGCAGGTAATCGCTGTGTTTGCTCCCTTAGTCTTTCTGATACAGTGAACAGAGCAGCCTGTGATAACGTGGCAGGTTGAAGTGACAAGATGCAGGAAGGAAGGGAAGAGCTGGACTCTGGAATTTGCACCTGAGTTTGTTTAAATCTCACTATACTGGAGTTGGCCATGCAAATACTTCAAAGCATGTTAAGTGAGCTCAGTTATTCAGCGCTGGCTAGCACTGTGTTATTACTGAATGAGTAATAACACGCTATCAGACCATATTCACCTTGGCTAGTCGTTGGCAGAAAGCCATTATGGGCTTTGTTATTATTAGTTTGCATTGAACAACTTCACCCTTCACCTTATGGAAATATATTATTTTGCCTTAAGACATGTCCTGCCCTCGGAGGCGACGGGTGCATTTGGCTTGTGCAGCCACAGGGCTTTCGACTTGTGCGCTCCCCTCCCTTCTCAACTGACTTGTCTTTAGACATGTCCGGTGATTCACTATAACGGAGGGGGAAAACTAATGAGGACCTCACACTCTCCAACTGTGCAATCTTCCTGTCCAATCTGCTGTACTACCACTTAATGAAACTCCAATATGACAATTACCCTCTGGCCCCTTTGCAGCCGGCTCTGCCCAGCTCGCTGGAGATTTAGCGGTTGCTGCTTCCCCTCCCTCGTTCCTGCTGCCGCTGCCTGAGCGCCAACTCCCATCGCCGCGCGGAGGAGGACGGGGAGCGTCTGGACACACGGAGTTAAATCAGTCCAAAGGTTATTTGTATCGCATTAATTTTTTTCGTGGCATTCGCTATATACAACAGAAGAGGCTCTCAAATGAGGTAATGCACATGGAAGGCATTGATAATACATTATGACAGGTACAGTAAATTAATTTGGAGGCTATTATAAACAGTGTGAGAACATATACTGCAGTTTCTTCTGTGGAAAGATGGCAAAAATATGTCTTTTCTTAGTAATTTAAGAGACTGTAGTTGCTTCCAAAATACTCTGATGAAAACTTTGACTTCTTAGGCAAGGGAGACTCCACTTGACTGGCCAGAGGCCAGTGGAGCTTTAGCAATTTAAACCAGCTGAAACCATGGCCCATAATGCTGTGTTTACACCCTCAGCCCTGGAGAACATTTAAACAGGCCAGATCCAAGTTTCTATGTCCATTGGAAAGACTAACATTAATTTCAGAGCTAAATTGAGCCATTAGCCAAACTGTGTTGATCCATTTCAGATTTCAGATGAAATGGAGGCATATACAAAAACAAGAAAGTCAGACTTTCAATTGCGAAAGGACAGATGTGAGAAGCTAGGAGCACCGATCAGTAAAGCCAATTAGGTCAAAGAGTTAAAACTACTTACGCTGAAGGAGACTTGGAATTTCTTTTCAGTAAAAACTGCAAGGAGCTCTCTGGAATTTGCATCACGAGGAAGGAGGAAACCTTGGAGGGAAGGGCCGCAGACTGAAATGGATGGAGAACCACCGTAGACAGTGCGGCAGAGTGTCTATTTGGAACGGAAGAAAGAGCTAATCAACAAAGAAAACTTCATTTTGGAGGCCAGGAAGCACAGGGCTGAGGTAAATATTGCCAAGACTCCAACTGAGTTAGAAGTTTGCAGAGGAAATTAAATGGTAATAATAAATAATAAAATGTTATTTAGCTATTGAAATATAAAGTTTTTAAAGGGGAGAAGAAATGGTGTTTTTATACTGAGAGGATTAGGGGTGGTGTAGGTGTGTGAAAATACTAAATGAAACCCTACTTGGGTTTTCTGTAAAAACGTTGAAGTACAGAAAAGGGAGGACAGATAGGCAGCGAGTGTGAGGCGCCAGCAAACACGCCGTTGAAGGAGAAGCAGCGCTCGGAGGGCCGCACACGCTCAGCCTGCAGGGAGCAGATCGCTCACCGCAGGACCGAGAGCCGGCAGCCGCTCTGTCAAACCATGGTAGAGAGGGGCCCATACGGCCTCGGCACTGCAAATATAGTGACAGTAATTAAGAAAGTGAACTTACATTTAAAAGACACGTTAGCTTGATTATAATAGTATGCAAGTAAGGACAAATTCTAAAGGAAGGGCATCATTAATGACACCATGATTAATGCAAAATCAGAAAACAACAGCAGCCTGGGCCTGTCAGGTAGAGAGCACTAGGCTACTGTAACACCTCGGTTTGGTAAGAGAGAGGATTGCCTTGAGGAAAGAAAACAAAACACATGAACATGGAGAGGAATTAAATATTTGTGGGACGATGGAGAGTGCAGGCAAGATGGAGCAGCTTATTAAGAGGCCTTGACAGAGAGAAGGCAATAGCATAAGCCTTGTTCCCTTAGGAAACTGAGATAAAAAGATTTTGAAATATCTGGTTTGCCCTTTCCTGGGAGCATGGATGAAACCCGCAATGTGATCTTTGTTATAAACAGATGATAATTCCATAAAGGACATGGAAGGGCAATATATGTGCCCCGTGCATAAGCTCCTATGGTGAAATGAGGCCCAAATCACATTCCTCAAGGGACCCGATGCAAAGCCCCGCAGCAGCCCCACACAGGCATGTGCAAGGGGTGCCCATCTGGCCAGCCCGGCCAGCAGGGGAGCTTTCTGGGCACGGCGTTAGACACCAAGGTTCTGGGGAAGTGTGGGTACCTACAGCCTCTCACGTACCGAGCGTTTGGGTGCGATCACAGTGGCTCAGTCCCTTCAATGCAGGTGTCTAAGTTGAAAAAAAAAAAAAAATCAAAAATCAGAGTCCTGAGGACGTGGGCTCCTTCGGCACTCAGTTGTTTTTGAGCTCGTACCTGGCAGAACGCAGAGAATCAGCAATCGGCTTGCCTTTAAGAGACTTCAGGCCAAACAGCTGTGGATCAAAGCATTTATGAGCTCCATTGGCAAAGATGATAGATTTCTGCATGTTCAGCAAACCTAATCTCTTTATTTAACTTTCAAAATTTATGAGCTCTCCTCACGCAGTCGGTGCAGCTTGTAATCTTTGTGATTAGATGAAGCCAATGGAACATATATTATATGACTGCCAAATATTTCTGGTGTTGCTTTCCTTCTTTCTTTCTTTAAAACAGCAGGAAAATAAAAGTAAATAACTACCATTAAGATTAAAAAAAAAAAAAAAAGGTCATTTGAACCCCTCCAAATTAGAGAGTCCACTGCAAAAGCAATTCTGACCCACTTGCTTTTGTACCTTCTTTATAAAGTGTTTATTATCAACACTCAACGAGAACACAGAGATTATCATTATTCTTTAGCTGGCAACATTCACTTTGGGAATATCTTGCCTGTTCTAGGGGTTGATTTCTCAACCTGGATTGTTTTCATTAACCCTAATGCCTCACTTTTCATTATCCTCACATTGGGAAATGACTTGACACAATAATTAGGAATGCCAGGTTGATGCAGGAGTTCGCTTAACACACACCTACTCGTTTTCCTGCTCGCGTTTGTGTAACAGGGCCCTGCGTCGTAGCTAAACAAGGATGCGCCCTGCAGCTCTGGGAATAAGTCAAAGAAAGAAAGAGGCAGGTAAGCCAAGCTGGCTCCTCTGTGCCAAATAATTCCAAGCCCATTGGATGCATCAGTGGTTTAGAAGGAGCTGACGAATGTTGCCAAGGAAGGCGCTAAGGGAATGGTACCAAGGCAAGCGCTAAGGTGGAGCGACACAAGGGAAATGTGCCCGAGGGCAGCCCCAGCATCTCACCCACAGTGAGCCCAGAGGAAGGGGCAGCGCCAAGCACCCCCCGGACTGAATCGTCGCCAGAGCATGAGGCCACTGCGCACACCGGGGCGCAATGCCCGGGGCCGTTGCGGCAGGCTGGGGTGGGATGGGAACCAGAACTGCTCTGGAGACCATTTTTACAAGGTGGCATATGGCCTTGAGGAGAGAGTCTGACTGAAAGAGGCCCACCTCAAAATACTTCAGGGCTGTGGGCGGGCGTAAAAGCAATAGCAAAGACATTTCAACAGCACCTGAGGTGGAAATTCTGGCACCAGCTTCAAAGTTCTGGCCCTGCCAGGAGAGCCTGACCCAATGCCCGTAATGAGAAGGGAGCAGCCACAGGCCTTTCCGTGTGAGTGCCGATGTGTCCAGCACTGCAAAGGTGCTACCAGAGAGCAAAGCAGCATCTTTGCTCTCTCCTCCTTAAACTTTTCACCCTGCCATACTTGCATTTGTTTTAGCCAGCAGAGTTCCTGCATCTCCTTTGACTCTTGTCCTGAGGTGAGGCTGTTGCTCCACAGACGGACACCCTGAGCACCTCCAGTTATTTACAGCACATTGCTGCACTGCACAGGAGCCAGGGCTGCCGGAGTCTCACAAACATGTAGTTTTTTCCAGAAAGGATGGTAAGCACTGGCTTCTCGGAGTCAAGAGCTGGGGAAGAGCATGTGTGACTGTAAGAGCAGAGAGGCAACTGCAGGAAAGGAGTCACGGGTTTTGAATTACTGGGGTAAAATCCCAGGTTTTCAAAACACAAGGTGGGACTCATCATGTAAAAGTACGTGATTTCTGTGGCTAAACATGGAATTAATCTATTAAGGATGGAATTAACACAGGCTGGTAATACCTGTCTTTTTGATGTATTTCTGTACAAGAATAATAATGGGTTGCTCACTAGTCCCTCGATTTTAGCTGATTTTTAAAAAGAAACATAGTGCAAAGGTCTTTTCTACCCTTGCTTTGAAATGGGCAGCAAGAAGACATTGCTGATGGGTAGCCAAGTTCTAAGTCTTTTTTTTTTTTTTTTTAAACAAACTACACGGCCCAGCTTTAGCAAGAACAACATTATTTTTTCAGCTCCTTGTTGTGAAAATGTCTTCACACTTCTTCCATTTGACAGGCGCAAACCTTCGCTGTTGCTGCCTCTGGCGAGGTCTGCTACATGTCCAGGCACCAGCTCGAACACTAATGCTCTGCCTGCTTCTGCAGGACATCGGTCTAGTCCCGGTCAGCTGCTCCGGCTTCCTTTTGATTTTAGTTACCTGTGGTACAGTGCAAGCTTTGATTTGTCGCCTCCCTGCACGGTAGCGTTTTTCTGCAGACACATTCAGTCCTTCCGTGGGGCCACCGAGGAGACCTCTCGTGGCCAGCTGCAGCATCTTCTACACACATGTAATTAATACTGCTAAAGGTGCCACTATTAGGCATCAAATCCACTGTACAGGGGGAATCTGAGGGTAGTGATTTGATCAAGGCCACAAAGTCACTATAATCCAGGTCCATCTTTCTGCCATCTCTCAACTCCACTACAACTTTATTATTACTTTTAAAGCTCCACCATAAGTACGTTTGTAGCCCATTTGATCTCATTTAATCACGTCTTTGTAATGTGTGACAGCTTATTTTAATTTTAATTTTAGCAGCGGCTGAAAGTCACCATCCTGTTCCTATCATGGTCTCCCCTCTGTTTCCAAGCACACTGTTCCCGCAGCACCTTAGGTCACCCAGCACATGCCCCTTTCTCGCAGTTTCCCTACCTGCAGCCACAGCCATTCAGAGGCAGCAGTCAGGCCTCAAACACTTCATTAGAGCCCCTTAAAAAATCACTAGTGCAGTGATGTGGGGTAACTTTCAGGGTGTTGTGGGTCACAACACTTTTTTACAGAAACGCAGGAGGTTTTTCCTTGCGTTCCCGAGCAGCTGGCTACGGGGCGGCTGCTGGGCCCGCGCTGCCGACGTGCCCGGGGCAGCCTCTTGCGCTGGTTTCGGCGCTGCCGGGGGCAGCGCGCGGGC